>JAOEGS010000018.1:41154-70041 GCA_025447755.1 Corythornis vintsioides
GGGTTTTTTTTTTTCACTTGGTTTTCTATTGTTTTTCCTTTTTTTTTTTTTTTTTTTTTTTTTTTTTTTTTTTTTTTTTTTTTTATTTCTCAATTTCATTCAGGATTCCAGTAACTCTGTATGATATGCTTTCAGTGAAAGGGTCCTGTTGTCCATTGTCACTACTGATGGCCAAGAACATATGTTATGAATACACACAACTGAAGAATGAAAGGACTGAGAAAAGTATGAAAGGTGGTGGGATTAAAGAATTTTAATGGAGATTTGAATCCCCATTCCTGTGTCTGTCAGAGGGCACATTTTTTTGGCACTTTGCTCCAGTATGGTTCTCCTTTGAGGAAAGAATACAATATTACCTTTCCCCAGCAGCCATTCGGACTTAACTTCAAAGTTCTTTGAGAAAGTGAGGCTGCATGGGACTGCACAGAAATTACACAACACAGCTTCAGTTTTAGGTACAAGTAGAAATAGAACAAACTAGAAATAGTAAATGGACATTTCTAACCCAATGATTCTCAGACATGTGAGTTAAAACCACAAGATCGTGAGAGGTCTTAAGGGATAAATAAAGGTAATGTCAGCCAGCAAGAAGACTGTTCCTGAAGGATGAAGGAATACAGAATATATGTTTAAACACTGGCTGCAACAGTTTACATCAACCAGGGAGCTACTAGCAGCCTTTAATTTCTGGCAGCAGCTCAATTCCCTGGGGAAGAACATAGAGAGCAGCAGAAGAAATGGTGTTTACATATGCAGCTATGATTGAAGTTACTTCACAGTGTTCCTCTCTCTCTATTCTTTCCTTGAAGGAACAGAGATGCTGCCAATACAAGGGGTGCACAAAGACACAGAAGAGCTGTCAAGGGGTAGCGATTCCCCTTTAAAAAAAAACCCCACCTTTTCTTTTCTTTTTTTTTTCCTGCCTGTGGGGGTGGGGCACGACACACGGGGCAGGACAAGCCTGGACATGCACACAGACAGAAATGGAAGAGGATTGTTTTCCGGGAAGCTCTCCCACTCTCTTTTCAGTGTGGACCGGGAGGACGGAATCTGCTTTTTTTTCTGAGCCAGTTCTTGTCTTCTAGATTAGATTTTTCTCCAACCACCTCTTCATCACCAGGATTTCCCTGAGCACCTCTGCCAGCTGTGTATTTTGTGCATCCATCTGACACTTTTATGCCCTGGGACCCTGTTTCTTCTTAAAAACCGGAGTGGGAATTTTTCTTTCAAGTCACTCCCATTGTTTTCTTCTCCCCACCCTGCCTCCTCCCTGTTCAACGGCGTTTTCCATTGGCTCCTGCTGGTTGTCGGAGGGAAGGGTGGCCACCTGTGTCTGTTATATATACTGCTGTCTCAAAGTTTACTGATTATACATTTTGCTGTTTGGTTTTGCATTCTATACAAATATTTATATCTCTTTCCCTATATATATATTGTTTAATAAATTACTGTCTCCTTATAAGCCCTGGGTCTCTCATTTTATAAAATTTAAGTTAATACCTGTCCAAACTAGGACACGAGCCAAGTGGACATCATATTTCCAGAAGCTAGAAATGTACAGCTCCAGTCAGTTTCTTTTTCTGCCTCATGTTGATGGCTTCATGACAGAATATTCTGTGCGAATAGTTTCACATGCTGTACAGCACAGCAAGTCTTCTATGAACGGAGGAAGGAGGACACAGTAATGGCAGTAAGTCTAATTCTCCCCACAATGCACAGAGTGACAGGAAAAAGTCTGTCATCTGTGTGTGTTTATTAGGAAGCAGCTCACAGCAGAATAAACCCTGGTATTCTGTCCTAATGTTTCTGTCATTATAATTTCTCAATAACTGCTCTAAAATATTTTTTAAAAGCTCTCCTAAGATTATTTCACTTAGGAAGTTCAAAGCAGTCATGTTCAATGAATCCTGACAAAGACATAAGAAAGAAAAGGAAGCAAATCAGCTTTTTCTTTTAACACTTCTCGTCTTTGCCTTTGAGGTCTGTGTGTGGTTTCATCAGTGAAATCAAAATTGCCAGTAGGCCTACAACCGATACCTATCAGCAGGAAAACAAAAACCATAGTCCTCTGCCATTAATGATTCACAGTGGGTGATCTTTAGCCCTGTGCAGACAGCCAAGGAGAGACTCACACACCACTTAAACTCTCCTAATAGCTTTTAAGTGGATCCTAAGAGGTGCAGAAGCCAAAGTTGGCCTTCAGCCGGAAAACAAATTCCATCTGGCATATGGCAAAGCAATTCAGACAATGGGCTCCTTATTGATATGTGTCCTTCTTCCACTTTTCAACACACTTGTTACTACAAGGAATCACAAGGAATTCTTATTAGCATTTTGTGATTATAAAAAAACTAGACATCTCAGATGAGTTCAGGAAGGTAGACAGGCAGTCCACAATAAAACCTAAGAGAGGGTGACAGGGAGAAATATTTCACAGAATCATAAAATGTTAGGAGTTGGAAGGGACCTAGAAGATAATTTAATAAAAAAAAAAATATAAAAAAAATAAAAATTGAGCTTTAAGCTATTCTAGAGGCAGCAAATATGCCTACTTAGAAATGCAATTATTGTTTTCTCTTGTTTGCAGAGCACTTTATCTGTTCAATTCACTGCATGAATCAAGTAAGATGGTCTTTTATGTTTTCTGTGTAGACCTATGGGTACTTTAAATGGACCTCAGATGAAGATCTGCTTAGGCATTTGGGGGTTTGCTAATGTTTGTTGATTTTTTTTTCCTTTGACTAAGAACAGAGGTAGGTCACTAATACAGGTATCTTTGTAAGCATGGCAAATCTTGGATCTTGACTTATGTCTACACCCAAAATTTTTACACAAGACGCACAGGTTCTTTAGTTGTACTTTTGCTAATAAGGCATATATTTGTTGTAATGCATTAATTTAGAGTATAAAGACAGTGTTAGTTTTACAAGCAATCTATGTTATTTTCAGAAATTTTACTTCTGCTAGTCTGTCCTGGACTCTACACAATCTTTTTGTATAAGGGGCCATAAAATAAGGGAACTAAAAATCAAATCAGCTTTGGTGGCCTGGGAAATATTCCTATTGTATACATGCACAACAGCAGGCATAGACTTGCACCTTCCCGTTTTGTTTCATATTGGCTACATATCTACAGATGTGGAAGGATACTTATGGAGCAGACAATGAAAAAAAATCCAAATCCTTTCCTTTATGGATAGCTGAATGGCAGCAGAGCCTATAAGCAGCCTGGAAAAAGGATTATAGGAATTTGAGTAGCTGCAGATGTTGCTTTGATTACACAAAGGAAATGTTCTTATAGTGCAAAGCCCTCTTTACTCCACCTCTGTCTTTGGGCCACTGTGTCTATGTTGTGTTATTCAGGACATAAAGCCTAGACAACAGATGTGGCACTGAGGATTAGAGTAAATATTAAGGGGGGAAGACACCTGAGCCTTCACACCCACATACCTCCCTGACACACACCCCCTTCAGTTTAGATATGGCAGGAATTTATTATGCATTTCACTCCAGAACTATTTGGATACTACCTAGATACATCTATCAAGCCATTATTGTGAATAGCTGATTGTAATTCAAAATGTGGTATAAAATAATAAAACATAAAAAATTAAACAGTCACAGTAATTCCAGAGGTAAAAGACTGACTCCAAAGAGCTTCAATGAGCTCAGCCTACAGCAGCAGTAGACTTTGTTTACTGTATATTATTTTAGAAATCCTTTCCTTGCTAGTTCAATCAAAATGAACTGCATTTCCTAATACCACACATCCTGAGAGACACTGCCACATGCTCTATCCAAACACAAGCTTAAAGTAACCCACCCTGCCAGCAATTATCTTCAAGGCTTTTGAGCCTCTTGGGAGATACTGCCCTCCTCTGTTCCAGTGAAGCAGAAAACCGTCTTCTATTCAAGAGGAAAAAACAAAACCAAACCAAAACAACTAAAAACCCTGTTTCCACATTCACTGCAAATATCTTAAGCATTAATCCCCCTCTCAAAAAAAAAAATAAAATTCTCAAATCTTCTTTGTAGAGCTTTTATGGAGGATGGCTTACCAAAGCAATAGTGTTCCTTATTATTACTAATAACCAGCTACTTTTGAAGCACAGATAAGGACTGACTAAGCATTGAATATTTAATAACATTTACTATGTCTGTTCTGGTCACTTTCTGAGTTCAATTCTCATAAATCATTGAGATACTCTATAAGGAATGAAAATTTAAGGTGATTTGCATAGGTACATTTAGCAAATTAACTGCAAATTCACAGGCACCAGTCTTCACCTTGGAAGATCCTGACTCCTACTGCCCAGAAAGCACTGAATTAGGAAAACTGCAGTATGAAAATCATTCTTCTAATACCAATAGCCACTGAGATTCATTCAAATTAGTAAAATATCTTCTTAAACAGAATACAAAGTACCACTTTACACAGAGCAGATAGTTTAGTTTGCTGCCACAAGTGTCTGTGGATCAGACATTTGTAGCAGGTTCAAAAAAGGATTCCATGTTTTCATGGTCTTTAAACAGATTCCCTCAAAGAGTAAAGGAAGGGAAGGACCCTTTAATATGCCTAGTTCCACCATTTCAGGAACTGCTGGGGAAGTGCAGAGGGAAAATGAATCACAGAAGACATCTTCAACAATTTTCATTGTTGTTGAGGACAAAACACTGAGCTAGATGGACTGCTAGATGGTCTGTCTCAGCTGGGGATTTCTTATGTTTTAGTGAGACATATTTTATGGTCAGTACTAGATACTGCAGAAATGTAGTATGCATGGACCTCTCCATTACACATGCAGAGTATTTGAGTCAGAAATTAAATATGGTGTCATCCTATAATGTATCTGATAGCTTAAGAGTCATTGACACAGCTCTAATTCTGTATTATGAAACTCTAGATAGTTGGTAATTACCATATATATAATATTAAACCTAAATGGACCAAATAATATCATCTCTAACATCTCAACTTATTTACTGTTGAGCATTCCAGATGTAACAAAAAGGGGGATTTCACTGCACTATTCTGCTTTTAAGGTCATGAGTTTTTAAAATGAGTACAAAAATAAAATATTTTAAAGATGATGCAAAAATGTGCTTCAATGGCTACAGTAAGTTATACTTCTCTAAATAGCAATGTACTGTTTTAGCTTTAAAGGACTGGAAACTTATGAAGTGGTGACCACAGAAGGAACTGAAACATATCATCATGTTTTAGACTCTTCTCTTCAATGACCTCTGAACATTTCCTGTAGAGAAAAACCCAGACCACAATGTCTGTATATAGAATTTCACTGCCTTGAAGTTCAGACTGTTTTGAATCTAGGTTTTCAGTTTGAACATACATGTAATTTTATTGCTCTGTGATTTGCAGAAATGTAATTACTTTTTTCAATTCCATTTGTATTCTTTGTATGTTATGGATGAAATCTTTCTTCTTAGTCTCCTGCCCAAACTTTGATGAAACAGGTCATAGTCTTTTCCTTTTTGACTGCTGGGGAAAGTCCTTTGTAAGAAGGACTTGCACACTAGATCACTTCACCTCCTTGGATATAAAGTATTTTGTACAGGCCTCATCTTCCACTGACCTATAGAATTCAACACTTTGGTTGTGCTTCAATGTAAAAAGAATTTAGCAAAGATGTTAGTTCTTTCTAAATTCAATACCTTTCACAAATAAAACTTCAGAATACAAATAGTAATATAAGAAACAAAAGCAGAGGTTATGCACACCTTTGCTTCTTCTGATCCTGCACTCATTTTCATCTCATCACTGCCAGTAATAGCACCCATCGAGATAAATCCCTCTCCCCTTTCAATAGATGAACACTATACAAAAGAATCTACTCTTCTCTGTCATTCTTAACCTAAGTAATAATAATAATATTTTTTAAATATATTTTTCTAGGCAATCACTATTTTTCTGCTCTTAAAATAAATTCCAGAGATGATGTCTTGACATTTTTATATCTGAAGTTATTAAATGCTTGATAACAGCAAACAAGACTAACTTATTTTCTCCTTTAAAAGTTGCAGTTACATTTTTGTGATCACAAATGACAATCTCCTTGCCATGTTGTATTTGCAGTTTCTAAGTCAGCTCACCTTTTTCATTAGCCTCTGTAGGACATATTCAACATGATCTTAAAGTGGTAACACAGCCATGAATGTTTACAGAATGCTTTATAAAGGATAATTATGTCTCATGGTCTGTGGGATACAGTCATACTTGTCATTGTATACATCATTATTCACCTTCTGATCACCCTTTCTAATCCAGACAAGATCAGAAGTGTCCAGTCATTAGAATAAGTGATTAATATGATGAAAAATGAGGTGGCATCTTAAGGTTATTCCTTAGGAGTCTGAAATGGTGTGAAGAGGAGGCAGTTACATGTATGATTCATAGATTCATAGATATTAGGGGTTGGAAGGGACCTAGAAGATCATCTAGTCCAACCCCCCTGCCACAGCAGGATCACCTAGACCAAGATAGTCATATTTCTATTTCCAGAATCCAGCATCAAAGCCTTGATTATTTACTGAGCCAGGAGCAGTCAGGCATACCTCTAAAATGGGTGCATGGAGTGACTAATGTGACTGTAGATAGGAAAAGCTTTGGTTTGGAATCTCTTATTTGTAGACACTGTTTCTTCCCTTTGGGTGGAAACTATATTAGAGTCAAAAGCATCAGATGAAGGCACAATTTACACAGAATCACAGAATGGTAGGGCTTGGAAGGTACCACTGGAGATCATCTAGTCCAATACCCCTGCTAAAATAGGTTCATCTAAAGCATGTTCCATAGGACCATGTCCAGTTGGTTTTTTGAACATCTCCAGAGAAGACTCCACAACCAGTCTGAGCAGCCTGTTCTAGTGCTCTGTCATCCTCACAGAAAAGAAGTTTTTCCTTACATTTCAGTGGAACTTCCTGTGTTTTATGTCCATTTTCCTTTTTCTTATCACTGGGAATCACTGAAAAGAGACTGGCCTCATGCTCTTTCAACCTGCTCTCAATCTCACTACAAATATGGTGATAATAACACTATAAAGTATCCTCTGCTGGCTTATGTTCAGAAGGTGAAGAAATAGGGTTTGTTGCAGTACCACAGGCTTCATTAAGATGATGTCATGGCAGAAACAATGGAAAAATTCCTTTTCTGATATTTTTCTTTTAAAACTTGTCAGGTATTGGATTTCCATCCTCAAAATTAGGAGTCAAAAGGCCAGGCCTCAAAAGTGTATCCACTGGCTTTGTGAAGGTATTTTTTGGTAATACAAGATAACTATGTTCACCCCAGTGCTCATTTACACATGTCATTCTGGGGCTGAGAGCTCTGCCTGGAACAGGAACACTGACCTTACTTCTGACCAGATGGCTGCCAGCCATCTAATTCTCTGGTTCTTTTGTATGTTATGGGAACATGGGCCTGGGCCTGACCTCCTAGGTCATGGAGTACAGCCCTCTGCTATCACAGGCAGCCCTATCACTGAAAGGTAATACATTAACTAGGAGCTGGTATGGGTTGCTCTTCCTGCTGTGACTTCTTCTGTGGCCCTTCCCAATTTCTTCTGGGAGATAAGGCCCTGGGCTTCGGCTGCTTTTGTTCCCAGGGTTAGCTAATGCTCCCTTGTAAAATCACAGCATGATAAGTATTATTAACCTCTTCCTAGAATTCATAAAGTGTTTTGTTTTTCAGTTTAGACTGAGAAATAGACACAGGGGCTGTGGGGTTTTTTTGTGTTCAGCTGTGGACTGTGTGCAGCATTGTGGTAGAATATAGGAACTACAGACAATCTTTAGTTTCTGAGTAAACTGCTCTGGCACAGACAATATCAAAAGGAGATCAGAAATGAAGGGTAAGATCCAGTATATGGGATATAAGGGAGAAAAGCAAAGAGCTTTAGGATGTAACATAAGTGTACTAGATCAGCTTATTATGAGATTCCTTCAGTAATCCTTCTTGCACCCTTAGAGTATCCAAGAATGAGGACAACTCAAAGAGTGTCTTATGTTGCCCTTGGCCTTTGGGACTGGCATTAGAAAACTAAAAATGACAATTTCACATCTTTCTCAGAGTTAAATGAAATTGCTTAAGGGTTGCAAAGTGAGATGGGAACACAAGTAAAATTAAAAGTTACAAGTTCCTGTCTCCCAGTCCACATTCAATCAATGAAACCACATGCTCCCTCCCCTTAAACAACCATATTGACTTAGCCTGCATTGGCCTGAAGTTTGTCATTTTGTTATTTTGGTTTACTTTTTTTTCCCTCTAATCTTTACCACCAATCACAGACAGAGTCATTCAGTCCAACTACAGGGAAGAAGACTGGTGTCACAATGGGTAACTCCATTTACTGAAAGCACTTGCAGAAATACTTTTGTTTATTGAAAGCATGTAAATGGACAGTATGACTTGCAAGGTTACAAGGAAACAATTATACAGCTCTCCCTGATGATGTGGATAAGACAGCTTGGAAACTATCGTGCTGTGTGACACAACAGCACAAACACACACTGCCAAAGGCCACAGCAACTATTCAAATCCATCTTTGTTTCAAGTACCAACTATTAAAGTGACCATGATGGTTTTACCTTGTTGTCTCTGACAGTGGGTGACAAAACTCCTTATAAATGCTGAAAAGTTGCAAGTCTACCTTTTCTGAACTGCAGAGGGAATTTGTCTTTGTGGCTTCTGAATAGCATTGTGGAATCAAAGCTGAAAAGAATAGTTGCACATACTGTGTCAACTGAGCACAGTAGAAAAGAAATGTAAACCTAGAATATGGAGACCAACATGAATTAAAGTGCCTAGATTTTATGGTATCTAGGTTTTAATGTAGCCTGAATGAGACAGTAGAATTTGTGTCATTTATTTTACTTCATGAGCAATACTTCTTATTGGTAATGCCAGAATACTTCATGTAAGCAGATTACCCCAATCTCTTCATTCAACAACACCACGTGGACAACTTTATATCAAAAATAAATAAACTTTATGTCTTTCACCACTGCTTGCACTTCCATTGACACAGTATTGAATGAGCGATCTTAGTTTTCAAAGTGAGACAAAAAAACTGCAATAGATAACAGAAAATATCAACTCATTCTGTTCCTGGAGTGTTTTTTTTTTACTCAAATATTATTATTTTCTAAATGTATTAATTATTTGTAATTACACAATAAAATATTCTGCAAATTACAGTGTTAGTGAAAGTGTCATTATTTGCAGTTGGTCACATTAGTCCTATGGAGAGCTTCTAGTTTCATATTCAATGCTTATAATCCCTGTGATTGAATTTCTGGTGGAAATGTTCATAGAAAGACATGTGAGACAAACCCAACACAACAGCTTACAGTTGAGTTTTCTAAGCCTCCTCAAAATTAATGAAAATATGGCCAAACACCAAGAAAAAAATGGAATGCAAATACATCTCTGCTTTTTTTCAAGAATTTCTGCTTCCAGGGCCAAATTCTCCACTGATGAAAACAAGCCATTTTATTGTGCTTGTTCAGCATAATACACATCTTATTTTTCAAACCAAAGTCTAAGAGATTACATAGATATTTTAAGAAACATGAAAAAAGTAATATAATTCCTTTTTATAGGAATATATGGTATAATTCTTAGCACCTAACAAATTTATTTTTCAGGTTTGATTCTAAACATATCTAAAATTTGTGGAGAAATATTTATTCGTGAAAACAAATGCCACAATCTGTTAATGAAATTTGAGAATGTGAATGTTCCTCCTCTCTTAAAAAACTAACAAACCAAAAAAAAACCATTCTGACCTTCTTTCCAATGTTGTATACTAATACATTAGAATAACATCAAGTCCTTTATGCTTTATCAGCATTAGTATTGATATTGTTAGTAGAGTATGAAACAGACTTTAAAGGTTATTTTATTGCTAATTTTAGATATTCGATTTCTATAATACTTTACTTCTCATATTTGTTTTATATTTTTGAAGGGGAGATGGTTTATTAGTCTGCAAGACTAAAGAAGATAGAAATTATTAAAACTGGTAAAAGAAGCCATCTATAAGAAAAGTACAATTCTGAGAAACTAGTACAAAATCATTGTCATGGATTCCTTTCCCATGTATGAAGCTTCATGGCTCTGATTCTATTCTACTGTCTTTGAAGTAAATGGAAATTTTCCCATTAGTTTCAGTTGGCTCTTTTTTTTTATTATTTTCAGAAGTATTTTTTTAAGTTTCTCATTTCCAAGTTCCCATGCTTTAACCTTGGGTGTGATCTTGAAAGAATTTTTATGCACATGAATAGACAGAGTTACTGAAGTCATTGAGCCTGGAGGGTTGGATCCAACACCAACACTTAAAGTGCTATATTCTGTTAACTGCGTGGAATGTCAATCACATCACTTGATTTCTCCATCCCACCACTTTCTAACTCCATATATACAGCTCTGCAGCTTATGCAATATTGCTAACGATGGCAGCTCACTAGAAAAACACAGTTAATAATTTGTGGAATGACAAGACCATAAAAATGCATGCGAATACTTTCAATGCATTAGGAAAAAAAAGCAAAAAGGCGATTTTCTCCAAGTTTCTTGGGAGTGTTCTGAATGGCATTAAGTGTGATAGGCTTGAGAGCAATATTTTGAAGAAAGTATTTGAAATTTTGTTTTACATAAAACATAAAGTCAGTTCATTCAGGCACACAATTATTGCTGCATCAAGGGATTTTTTAAAGACCTGAATAACAAACAAGATAATGGGCTTCATCAGTTTCATAGGATATTTAAGTGTCTAATTCACTTTTTAAAATGAAAATTTATCCCCAAGTTTCATTTGGTGATGCAATATACCATCATGCACTGTGTAAAATCTAGCAGCTATGGTTTGATTTAATTTAAAGATAAAAACACTGCTTCATGTTACAGCAGCTTTGCTAATGATCATCAGTCAAAACTTTAGCTTATTCCAGGCACTGTCACTTTTATGCTCACATATTTCTACAAAATCAATGCTGCTTTATTTGCTGTCAATTGCATTTTCAAAGTGCTTTTCCTTCTTCTCCCTCACCCTTTCTCCTTCTTCTTAATGAAAAAACTTATACCAGTAAAATGCTGAGGAAGAACCCAACTGGAACCATGTAATGGATATTCTTTCATCTGCTCTGTAAAAATAAACTAAAGTTCACACATATATATGTATTTCCAGCACTTCTTTTCCTTTCTCTCTTCTGGGCAATTGTTCTACATTTTTTCTCCCTCATCTCCCTCCTCCCCAAGGTGAAATACAATCCACTCCAGGAAGTTTCTGGGGATTTCAGCATGGGTGGACTGGTTCCTAATTGCTGTTCTATCCCTCCCATGACTTACATGAATTAAAAGTTATGCAGGTTTTTAAAAGAACTGTCTTTATTTGGAAACTGAATACTTCATTGATTCTTAATTGTTCAAAACAGAAATTCCAAGGTTGTTTTTTTTTTTTTTCCTCCCTCTTAAATATCGAAGCAATTGAGTCTCCAGCATCTTTAAGTTCCCCCTAGGTTTATGAACTGAACTTTTTGTTTTCTTTAGTGTGACAACATCTTTCCAAAATGGTATAAAAGAAAAGAGCATAGTAAATAAAAATAAATCAGTTTTTTCTTGCAAGAGATCTTCTATGATAAATAAATGGATTTATCTATGTCCGGGGTCTACCCATAGGATATAAGAACATTCAACACTTTCAGTAAATGTACTTTCCTGCTAAATGATTTTTCATCTCTCAAGTACAGTAGAAACACTGAGAAATGAAACCCCAGTCCAAAAGAAAAACAGCAAGTGGATAACAAAGAGAACAATGAACATTAGAATAACTGTAAAACCACAGACATGCAGGTAGGCCAGATCATTAAGTTCAGTCTAACTTGATTTCAGGTGTAACTATAATAATATCCAGCAGACACCCCCTGCTGAGAGTGAACTCTGCAAAGAAACTCTTGACCTACTGATTATAATAAAACACTTGTTTCAAATACCTCTTTTTAATTAAATGTCTAGATTTGGGGACGTTAGGTACCAAAGAAGGAGTATCGGATACCTAGGAAGTAGGCACTACATAACTGTAAAGATTTGCTTATAAAAAGATGAACAAAGAAATTATTTAAAATATTATTAAACATTGCTGACAATTTATAGGGAAAAAAAAAAAGAAAAAAAAAGACTGCAGAAGGGGAGTTCAGGAGTCAGGAATGAAACAGCAAATTTAAAAGCAAATGTGTTTTCACTCCCAATTGCTTTTTGAGAGGGCATTATTTGTTGTCCTACCTAGTCTGGGTAGTGCTCCACTTCCTACACTCACAGGGGAGCTTACATGGCAGTTTCCTTCAATAAATTTACAAGTAAGACATTGCTTTTATTTGTGAATCCTGTTAGTCCTACTACCAGAATTGTTTTGGCTTTTAATCTTAAACTGGGCTTTAAAACATATTTTCTGGTCTGTAGCACATGATAGCAAACAAAGAAAATGCTGTGAATTATTACAAGTCTCCTTCCAATATTTTTCTATCAATGGTAAGGATACTGGTGCACAATAATTATTCTTCTCACATCTCTACTGAACATACCAGGTATACAAAGCTGCCGCAAAGGGTTTGCAAATCTCAGATGCTCAGATGATCTCTGCTTATGATAATGCCTTCTCTGGTACTTACAAAATGTAGAGGCACTTCAGATTGCTCTAAACCCTTCTGGCTGGTAGCATCCTCTGCACAGCCATTTCCCATCTGAGAGCAATTGTAAGCAGATGCCAAGCAGTTGCCTCTGGTAAACAGTTGGCTCTGGCCCATCTGACCCCCAGGGTAGTTAATTTTTTTTTGTGTGTTCAGGCTACTAATGGAATTTTCATCTGGGAATAAGCATTACCATTTATTCTTCTATTTTATACTCCAGAGCAAAGCTGGATTGCAAGTCAAATTCTGAACATTTTTCTATAGGGTAGACAATACAAGCATCCAAAATTATTGAAGTATTTAGTGTTTTGAGTATGAAGAACTGCTCTAAGACTGCTACATAGATGTCTAGAAAATAATCCTGATGACCATGCAGTCTGTTTCCCCACAGACAATGAAGAGAAAGCTTTGTTTTGCATCAATTTGTTTTCCTCAGAAGAACAGGTAATGGACTAGTGATGAGCATACCTGGGCTGTGGTTCATGAGTTCCTTAGGAGGTACAATGCACTACTGACAGCTTCTTCCTAGCTCATTCATCTTTCTGAGTGAGATTTGCTATCTCCTTTTGGTCACTGAGACACTTCAGCTGTTCCATTTTTAGAGCTGTGCAGGAGCTCCTATCTCACCCACTTCACTGGCAGTGTCAACAGAACAAAATGAGGCCAGACTTCAGACCAGGGCAGGGCAGGCTATGGGAAGGGATCAAGTATGTCCTTAGTCTTAGTGATGGCACATTCAGCACACTTGTCTTGTCTTGAACTAATGGGGAAGAAAGGATGCATTTATTTGAAGACTGAATTCATCCCCACCTCAACTATTGTGGCCACTGTAAAATGAAGCATTTTTCAGGACATTACCAGTACCTTCTAATAGACTGGAGAAGGTGCAATCTGTACTTTGAGAATACTGATTATAGACAAACAAGCAATAGAACAGAAGTCACAATATTTAATACTTTGCATTACAAACAAATCATAAATTGAATTGTTTGGAACAAAGCCATGGTACTATCTCTTGACTAATATCTCATGTCTGCTGTAAATAAGACAGATGTGAAAGTTTCCAAAAGAAGAGCTCACAGTAATCCTTTGTAAATGAATTGCTAGCCAACATAAATACAGAATTTGCAATTAGCTCCCACTATAATTATTTAGTCAAAACCCAGATGGGAATAATAGACATGAAAAATAAAATTATCTAATTCTATTTAACAAAAAGTTAGAGGCAACTAATTCTGGGACTACATTCTAAAAACAACTGTTTGAATATTTTAATAAAGTTCCCCAATTTCAATTATATAATCGAACAGTGTTAGCATTTGAATATATTCTAAATATCAAATTATTATTCTTACCATTTAGAGATGGTGATTATACAAAGAAAATAAGATTTTTAATCTCATGAAGCACTGTCAAAAATTAATGAAACTCAGAGTTATGCCAGTTAAACCATGAGTTTTTTACACTAAGCACAATTAGCAGGGCATTCATGTCAGCAACACTTGATATCCATTTCAAAGTGTGTTGGAAACATGAACAAGTTAGCAAATTTTTTTGTAGAGTAGATAAATACTGTACAAAAAGTAGCTGAAGCAGAAAACTGAAGAACTGCATTCTGAAGATTCTGAGCAACCATAAGTAACTTGATTTCTAATAGGATTTTAGATGTTTAGTAGTAGACTGGTATTTATTTTTAGTAGTGCATAGCTTCTGGTGGAAAATCCTGAATCAATTACTTTATTGTTATGATGATATATTTAATTGTAAATTTAATTTTAAAACTATTCATACAAGAATAATATTTTCATTGTTCATACAAACCAGCATATTTGTATTGCTAACCAGGGACCAGAAGACTCTTAAGAGTTGATTCCAACCACTTTTTTGAACAGGGGAATAGATAATCAGCTACTGCACCTCCTCTTGGCCACGTTCCCACAGCCCACCCTGCCTCTCTAGAGCAAGGATGGGAGAAAGGTGGATTTGGATGTATGTAGATGTGGACTCAGTCTTCCTTCCAGGCTTATATTCTGAGAACAAGGTGCCATAGCCATGTTCACATAGCCAAGCTCAGGTCTCACAGTTACCAATGACAGACAAACTAGGTTTAACTAACCAGTATGTCTGGAAAAAAAAAAAAAAAATAAAAAATGATTGAAGTGAGATGCCTTGGAAAATCTCAAGAGTTCTATTTGTCATTACTATTAAAGAAGAAAACATTTTAAAATCCAACATACTTCTAATTTTCACAGATTTTGTTTTTTCTTTTGTTTTTGGTTTTTTTTTTTTTAGGGATAAATAGAAAATAATCAGGATTTAGAGCTAGAACAGTGCAAAATTTCCCCAAAGCAGTGAGTCAAATGCAACTAACCCTAGCTTCCACATCAAAGTCAGACAGATCTATAGGAATTTCTGCATGACCTCCTAGTTTCAGCCTATAAAAGTTTAATCTGGAAATACTGTTCTGAAAAGAGTTATGAGGATTTACTTTGTTGAAAAACTTGAAAATAGAATAAAAGATCCCTCAAGCTTGTCATATTATTTCAAACCAGTATCAGCTGGACCCAACAGTTGTTGCCAGCTGATGGCAGTTCTGTACGAAACAAGTAAGATCCCAATACAATTATCACTGGGCAGGTGTGCATCACAAAAATTGTGGTTCCCATTTACAATTAATGCCTCTTGTGAGGCCAAAGAAGGAAATAAGCATGGAGATTAAATTATCCACTTATTCACTGAAAGGTCCCTCTGGACTTAGTTGTGGGATAGACTGGGACAATACGTATGTGTGAAAGGAGGACAAAAGCATGACATAATTCCATAGTGCTTGGACTGTATTTTTTCAGTGAATAATTAGAGACTTTTATTGTTCAAAGCTTTCAGTCTGATAGACCAGCACTACAATAAATGATCATTGAAAATGGTGAAAAAAAATCTTTTCACTCACTAAAATGACAAGATGGGTAAATACAGAAAAATGTATAGGCCTCACTATATTTACTACTCTGTATTATATGAGAAGCCATTTACATGTATTATTCTTCTCCTTCTTAATATGGTATAAAAGAAAAAGAATAATCACATTCATATCACCCTCTAACAACAACTGAAGGAAGAGGTTACTTTATTCTGCACATATTTATGTATGATCTCCAGCAACATTAATGAGAGCCTTTGGCTAAATCCCCGAGACCTGCAGTAGACATCTACCCTTTATAATTTAGGGAAGAACTGAAAAGATGGTGGAGTAAGACTTAATAAACATGTAAAAAAATCAGCAGAAATCAAATTGTAACTGGAATTGCAATAGAGGACAGGAGAAACACTGCAGAAGTGTGTGGTTTGCAAAGGAATGGTTCTTGGATTCCAATTGGGTTCTTAAAAGGTAAAAATAGAGCTGGTGTGAAAAGGAGTGACAGAAACCCAAGCAGCTTAGGAATCCTATCATCACCTCCACAAATAGTGGTGTACATATCCATGATGGTGCAGAATGGAAGATACACTATTATTTTCCAGTGCTGAATCAAAGTGATATTTTCCATCTGTATGCTGTGTTTTCTCAGTGGTAATTGGCCTCTTGGAAAGAAATGTATCTGCCATCTTTCAGCAAAAGGAACATGGAAGAAAATGTATATGAACAACTTCGTGCTTTTCCAAGTAAACAGAAGTCAAAAAGAATATTTTAAAGTAGATGATCTCTTGTTTTAGCTGGCTGTATATTAAATAAAATTTTTCAGGCTAAAAGATACTTTTTCTGTTTTCCTCTGTCTCTTCTCACTGTATGTACACTGAAAGAAAGTGAGAGAGATTCAGAGGTGAAGAGGTCAGCCTTGGCAAGCTATCATACCTTACAACAACTTCTTTCTCTTATTCCACATCTTGCAAGTTAAATCCCATACCAAATCAGATCCCCTACATAAAAGTAGAATTTGATGTAAACAGAAAGAAAGATGTAATGGAATTATGCCAATAATATTTTTGGGTCAAATTTTATATAATAGAATTTCTGCCAGTGAATTGGGTGACAGAGGCAGAAAATCTAATAAACTTTTTTACTATGTTATCACCTTTCAATTTAACTATAGACCAAAAAATGTCAGAATATATTATTTCCATACTATAAGGAACAGCAAAAATACGGATTTTAAATGAAATAAATGTAACAGTCTGACACAATGAGGCTTGGGATCTCCAGTATATGGTGTGGGAAAGTATTTTTTTACACCTGGAAGAGCTGTGCTGCAATACAGGGCACTTATTCAGAGCAAAGATTAAATGAATTATTCACCTCATTCCCTATATAAAGGCCAGCTTCCTAATGTGTTGAACAGGAAAAATTAAATTCAAGTATTAACTTCACATGTAAGAGACTGCTTTCTGAGTTGCATTATATTTATAATTATATTTATATTATATATTATATTAGCATTGTGATTCTAGGTTAAGAAACTCAGATTTGGTCAACCTTTGTGTGATAGATTATCTGTGTTGTCTGTTTCCAAGATGATTCTACAGTCAAATCACTAATCATTGCTTGGTTTTCATGCCCCTTTCAGCTGTAGTGAAGTCCATAAATTTAACTGTAACTTATAAAATGACACTGGAAACAGTTTGGCCCACTTGCAAATCAAGAAGCCTTCTTTTATTCTGTATCCATTCTAGATGCCTTTTTTGCATTCATTCGAATCAAGAATCAGCAGAATAAAATGGCTACAAAAACTGACAAAGACTGTGTTTCACAGTAGCTGATAACCTAAAATTGTACAGAATAAATAGAGAAAAACTGTGATTTAGGATCAATATGGAGAAAGTAGTTACAATCACCAAAGTAAAAGAAAACTTTACTGGAACAGCTACAGAGTGCTTGTCCTCTCCCCCATTAAACTCTGCTCTTACTGAAATTAATACATTCATGAAATGGACTTTATTGGGAATTTCTCAAGGATAGCATTTTAAAAATATGGGATCTAATTTTTTCTTTCATATATAAATTAAAAGTAAAAAACTATCATAATTAAGCCATCATTTTGAATAAGTAATGAATTTTAAAGAAAATCTAAAATCTATGTCCTGAAATTTGTCTGCGAAATACAGAATATGTGTACATGCATGTATATGTCTATATTTTCCTGTTAAGTTTTTTTTTACACCCTTACAGGTTTACCCAGATAAATGGTATCAAAGGAGTTAAAGACATAATATTAATGCTGTACTACACTGATGTCAGCAATTTATGACAGGATGGTGTGTTCCAGTGCCAGAAGCTATGGCACAGGAGAGATTGTTATTTTAACAGCATGATTCTCTATGAAAGCCTGTCATCTTCTGTTCTTGAGCCATTGCTAATGTACTAAGGTGACATGCCCAGATAGCAGAGGAATGTTTTTCAGCTGTTACGTGGTAGCTATTAATACAGTTACTGCTATACTATAAATATGCTGCTACTGCTTGCCATCATTTTAAATTGACAAAGACATAGCAATCTCTTGGGACATCATTGTTTCTGAAGGGCTACATCCTTCATTCTTTATTCAGATGAAAGTCTTAATAATTGAGCTTGGGAGAAACTTTCCTTTTAAGAATTTTAAGCCCTTGAGACCATCCGGGTACAAATACCATGCTGTGTCAGGCCACATTCACTGTGGCTGACAGGGCATAATGCAACACACAAGTCTGAATTTTTCTGCATTGCTGCTCTCTTACTCCTTTGATATTTTTCTAACATGCCTGAAAATACCATAGTCAGATCCATCACACAGCAGCAGGAAGGCAGAGATGAAATTCTGAACATTATGACTGATTTACCTCTTTGTCTCACTAATGCCCTCAAAACTCACAGTGAATGAATAAAAAGTTTAGCACTTTATCCTTTAGAATTCCCTTTCTTTCTGCTACCACTACCCCAAATAACTACCCTGTACACCAAAGATTTTCTTACTTTTCAAAACCAAATGAAAGGCAAAGACAAAACTTCCTGTCTAGCAAAGAGTCTTTTTACATATGGCAATTTACCATGGTTATACATGGTTATATATGATTTCTTTTGGCTAACAAGTTCTTGCAACATCACAGTGAAGGACTACAAAATTAATTCTTTAAGACCCAGGGACACTTTTATGTAGTCGTTCATAGTTCACACACACATTCTTCTAGGTAAATGATTAACAATTTTCTTGATAATTCTGCCTATCCCATTCATAAAGACATCTGAGTCACCAAGTTGAGCACATTCAAATTTATCATCTCAGTCACCTGAGCCAGTTAGCTCATCTGAGCCAATGTGGAACTTCAAGGCATCAGGTTGCTCACAGAATCATCTCTGTGATCTTTCAGAGCAAGAGAATTCTGTTGAATCAGCAGAATGTATACAACAAACATCTATAGAGAAATATTTATATCTTTGTATTTGAATGTCCTATATGTCTGTAGAAATAAAATGCTTCCTTAATGTTAAATCAAAGCATCTATTAATGCATTTTATACAAAAATTAAAATATACCATACAAGTATACATAATTGCTCATATTTGAAGTAGTGCTTCCTGTAGCTGTGAAACTGGTTGTTGTTCATATCTATGTTGTTCATATCTATTCATATTCATATCATATGACTATACATAATTCCTGCTCAGAAAGTTTACCGCCTACTTTTCATGTACTTTGCTGCTTTCATGCACCCTGATCTGTTTCTTTGCCAAAAATACATGAAGTGAAACTTGAAAATTCACTGGAAAATGCAGAAGTGTACCATTATTTCCCATACACATAAAAGACAAAGAGAGAAGGGAGAGTAAAAAAATAAACAAATCCAAAACTGTCTCCCTGACTGCATCACTGCTGGAAATGAAAATTGAAGAGACTTCAGACAATGTTGAACAAGATCTCCGCAGAGGAAGCAACTAATCACAGAAATACGTGATCTACTGGTCTGAGCACAGAACTGCAATTTGTATGAGCATATGCTGTAGAACTAGAGGAGACATCCTGGGTCAGTGAATTCAATTCCCTGCTATCATAAGTAATCATGTCATATAATCCCATTCATCTAATTTGAGCTCCATCTTAAAAACCTTTTTATGAATTTTCAGAATGAATGCATTCATAGCTAGTTTATATTCATTTGTTCTTGTGTAACCTTGTCCTTCAGCAAAAATAGCTCGTGCTCCTCCCGCCCTCCATTTATTTATAGAAAGCAATCATACTTTTTCTCAGCTATTATTTTGCTAGGATAAGTCCAGCTCTTTCAGTCCCCTCATGTAAAACAGCTTCTTCATTCCTCTAATTATCAAAGCATCTGGTCTGTGTACGTTCAAACATATTTTTTGTAATGTTCCAAATATTATTAATACTGCCTATTATTAACAACCAAATTTTCATTACCTACTGGAAGCACTTCATTTCATACATAATAATATGTTTTCCTTCTCTTCTTCTCTCCCCTTTTTTCCCTTCCCTTTCTCAGTCTGTCTCTGCCATGGCCAAGTCACACAAGCGTTTTGTGATTGACTCATACATCCAAATCTTCCTTCCCAAGCGTTTTGTGATTGACTCATACATCCAAATCTTCCTTCCCAGCTGCTGTTTTCCTATCTTGAAAGCTAAACTTTTTGTTAATTATCAATATAAACATAGTGATACCTTTATGCTTGTTTTGCTTAGTTTTATCATACATCTGTTACTTCCATGTCTTAGAAATGTCAAATATATTTTATATATTATTACTGTACTCTAAAGTCCTAATAAGAAATGTATGCAGCATAGACAATATTTATGAATAGGTACATATATGTATGCAGGAAAAATCTTTCTAAAATATCAGTAATGTGGATAGTCACAGATAAAGACACTTTAATTTGTACTAAACCTGATGAATAGAATCTGAAAAAACTATATGTTATTAGACAAAATGACAATAGTCATGTATAAAAAGATATTAATAAGAAGATAGTATAACTTTTTAAACAACATGATAAGTGTAAAGATCCTGGCTAGAAAACATAATTGTTTCATACATAATAAAAATCATACATAATACAAAATATATGCTGTTCATCACAGAAGGGAGAAGAATGGCAATCCAGATCAGGCAAAAGTGGTGCCCATCACCAGATTGCTGTTGTCTTTAATTTTGAATAAATAGAAATGTCTAGATTTTTATGGGACATTTCATACAAAGATGGTTTACCAACATAGCTTTGAACAAACTTCCTAGGATAGGTCAGAATTTTTAACCAAATAGGTTGCAAGGTAAAATGTCTTGACCAAGTAAGCTTAGTGAATCAGCAGCAAAGTCAGAAGGAATAAGACTCAATAGTGACATCTCATCTTTTTGAAGCCAACATAAATTTCCCAACACTTCCTACAGAGCCAGAATTTCACTTCAGTTTCTGCAATATGCTTCTCCCTCCTCTAATCACTGAAGTATAATAGCACTAAGTGGCTCTTCAGTTACTAAAGTTTTAAAGGCCATTTTGTTGGTGGTGCTGGTGATAGTTTTTGCCCACTCATGTACTTGATTTCACATGATTTCACAGAAGTGCTCATCATGTATTATTTCAGTAATATAAGCTTAGGCAAGTAGCATGATTAAAATTTACTGACATTATAATCCCTTTAAATAGTTCCAGCATAGCATTAACTTATTATAGGGAATGAAAATGACAGTATAATACCAAAATTGAATCAAATAAACTATAAATAAAATTTCTGAAGAAAGACAGATCTCATTTCAGGCGATTTGCACCAAAGAACATGATGATAATATACAATATTTGTAAACTTAATCCAGAAATGCTTTGATAACTTTTATTTGTATGTGTTTCATACTAATAAATAATGATAATATCTTCTGCCCTAAATATTTGGAAATTCTGAACCAAAGTAAATGAAATTAAACTATTGCATTTTTAATTGTTCTGGAGAAACCCAAATACTTCAGCAGATGCAAATCTTCCTTGTTTTGACAGCAACAAAGCTGTTCAGGTATTTGCTTAAAATAAATATTTTCCATTCTTTCTTGATTATTACTACTACACTTGATAAGCTTATCACAAAAAAAAATGCAAGTACCAAATGGATTTTTATGTTTTTAAAACAACACTTAAAAATTAGCAAAATATTAGCTTATACGTCTTCAATACTGTCTCAAAAATCCTAATAATTTCCTGATTATAGCAATCTCCAGAATTTTGTTCAATATGCATCAAATATATTTGAAATGTAAGAAGTGATTCTTTGGTTTAATATTTAAATATTTGACCAATACAGATTGGCATATTTTCCAATGCCATTTTACCAGGGACATTTAATCTGGACAGCTACAGTTCTCACGTTACCGAGATAATGTTATTACTATTAATAATCTCAAAGAACATCTGAGTTTGAAGGCACTGCATAGGGCTACAGATGGCTGAATAAAGGTCATTATTTTTATAGTTATAACATTAAAAATACTGGAAACTCCATATATATGACTTTGTCCTGCTGTATGTTTGCCTTCAAAGAAAAGCCAGAAATGAATGTGATGGGATGGATACTTGAAGGAAGCATAACACTGCATAAATAACACTCTAGTGCAAGCTAAGCTTATAGCAATATAAATATTGATGTTATTAATGCCACCTAAAATATCCGAGTATAAAATATCTTGTGTGCAACATAGCAGTTTATCTCAGCAAGGAGTTACTTCTGTTGCCATAACTTTTACTATAAAATGATTTATCTCACTGAAGTCCATCAGGAAAGAAAAGAAGCTTGAAGAGCTGCACAATGGGAGTCAGACATGACCAGGAAAAGAACTGGATGCAAACAGAATTCAACAGAAGTGATCATAGTATCTTTTCAGATATTTTTTACAGTACACAATCTTAGATGTTGGCTTCACCATATGGACTTCTCTTATGTGAATGTGGTTTCCTGAGGCAAATGGAAATGTAAACATTTGTCAGGGTTTAGCAAATTGAACCTATGGATATACAATATGAAATAGCTACATAACAGGCCTTATTAAGAAGTACCTGGACAAACACTCTGCCAGTGTTCAATAGAATCTCACTGTGATGTCAGTGCCACGTGTTACCATGATCTCCTTCATTACTTACCTACTGCTCCAATTGAAGACAATGATGTAGTCAGTAAATGCTGTCAAAGAAGAAGATATGAATCATATGGTACAACTCAACTCTGGTGATTCCTTTCTGCCATTCCAAATTACTAATTAGTTAAACAGAGATGAGAAAATGTCCTTATGCCAGCTGTACCAGTGCTGTCACTACAGGCATATTTTCAACACTACACCAGTACTTTGTCAAAGCTCATTTTATTTCTGCCTAGAAATGAGGCTTCCATAATTTCTTGGAGACTGTGTAATAAATTTTCCTCTTAGAAAAATGTCTTAATGTTCTACTTATTTGACACAAATGCTAAAAGAATAACGATGTCATTTGGGCTACTGAGAGAAGTAACATTGTTTTCAGTTTCTCGAAGAATAATCAACATCTCCCACTATTTTTTTTTTTTAATCTGATTATTTGGAGAACACTTTTAAGAAAGTAAATTTCGGAGGTTCTGTGAAGAATTCAAGACCTAACATCGCAAGTCTATATGGCAAAATACACATTTAAGTATTGGCACCTGGTTTTACCAACTTTTTTCAAATCATTTAGGTTCAAAGTTATTTTTACATGATTTTGCTGAAAGATGCTAACATGAAATACTGAGAATTATACAGAGAACTTGTATGTATTAGCAGTGTCTGTATAATAATTTTTGTCTGCCTTTGGGGTTTTTGATTGTCTCAGTATCCATATTCTATTAGTTCACTGAGCAGGAAGAAAATGGATAGGTGCCTTTCCACATGGTCTGTAGGACTTTAGAGATAAGACTAGCAATCAGACCACAGGTTGTTTATATGTGGCCTTTTGTTGAATGGATGCTCCTTTGCATGAGAGAGGAAGTCTAAACAGCTCATAAACATATTAAAAGTTTTAGCAACTACTCAATGATGTTGAATGAAGCCCTAAATAGCCATAAGAGATAAGGAAAGGATAGTCAGGAGTTACTCTACTCCTTTGATATCAGTAGGATTTCTACTGATTATGCTGAAGGCCAAAACATCACCTAGGTCCTCGACTCCTGGAACTTTAATCCCTTATATTAAATACAGACTCTTAGATATTTTGATGCTATTAGCCACACAAGTAATTAATACTAGACTATCCAAATTAATCAATTGCTTATAACAACCTTCGGCTTTTAAATTTCAGGGTGTGTGCAGCTCAAAATAGCATTTAGGTCAGCAGACAAGTATAGAATCATAGAATCATAAAATCATAGAATGTTTAGGGCTGGAAGGGGCCTCCAAAGGTCATCTAGTGCAGTCCCCCTGCAGGGAGCAGGGACACCCTCAACTAGACCAGGCTGCTCAGAGCCTTGGCCAACATCACTTTGACTATCTCCAGGGATGGGGCCTCAACTACCTCCCTGGGGAGCCTATTCCACTGCTCTACCAAATAATAAGTAATTATGCATAATATTAGATACCCTGTTTCACCATATCAAAATGTTTTATTAGAAATTAATTTAAATATTTCTATAACTTTCAGCCAATTCTGTGCATAATAATGAAGAGAAAATTCATTAATTTGTGTTAAATTTAAGACAAATGGATTAATCATTAATATATTTCATTCTCTTGAAATTTTTGCTACTCTAGAAAGCTGATCTAGAAATCATATAATCTAGTCTACCATTCATTCCTGGGTTCAACACTTAAACTACGGTAACTTGTCTAATGATGACATTATTAAACTATAGAAAATTATGTCAGGATATAACAACAGAGGAGTAGACACCCATGTTCAAATTAGAGAGTATATATTCTAGCATCATCAGATACACTTAATATTAAATAAGGCTGCCATAATTTCAGCCCACTGGAATTACACCCACAACGATATTACAGTATTTTCTGTCCAGGAAATTTCTGAGAAGGAAAATTTCATATATATATGTATGTAAAATAAACTTTATATTGCAAAAAGTGTTCAAATAAGCATTCTTTATTTGGGAAAGTAATTTGGGAAGTTTTATTACAGAGGTAAGTCGTGCAATTCAAGCAAATAAAGATGTTGGACACATGCATGAAAGCTTTCCTTTGAAATAAATTTTAATTCCACCTATGTCTCTAAAAGGAAACTGCATTTGACAGACTATATTTTGCCACTGTTTCATTTAATAATTCATACTGACATTTGCCAAGGGAGATTGGTCTTTGCTTTAATTCTCATTGTACGCCAGCCAACTTGCTACCTACTCATGACTTCTATTACTTATTACTGTTGTTTTATGGACTTCACAGGCAATACTGCCACAATTAAGCAAAAAAAAAAACAAAAACAAAAACCAAAAAACCAAACAACCAAAACAAAACAGCATGGGGAAACTCGATCAGAAAGGGCTTTTATTTCAAACTGTCTCCGATTTATATTTTAGGTCATATTTTGTTTTGAAATTAAGTTCTTCTCACTCAAAAAAACCCTGACAATTTAATGGGTGCTACTTCTTGATCCTTCAAATGGAGACAGCCAAAAGCCATTTCTGTGGGTGCAAATAAAATATACTTAGAGATGCTTCAAAATTTTTGTCATGTTCAAAATCTATTGACTTTGACTGGAACTGCAAGTATGAACAATTTTCCAGAACTTGGCTTCAGCTGTAGAAAGGGGACTGCTTCCCAAATTTAATTTTGATCAAGCTGGAAACAGAAGGACCCACTGTCATATATGGCCTAAAATGGAATCCTATAACTCACAGTAATAATCTTAATCACTTTTGAGAGAGGGGTTGAAGGTAATGGCAAAATAAAATATATGTCTATTGTTTTGTCACAGAATAACTGCAAAACAAGTACAGCTACATCATTCTTAAGCTTTGTGTGGTTGAAAAACAAAACAAAACAAAACAAAAACGCAGCCTTAGATATTGTTACATTCAAATAATATGGAGTCAATTTTCCTCAGAAGCAATACTCTGTATGCACTAAAATACTGCTGAGAAAATATTCCTCACTTTCATTGCTACAATGGAAAGCAAAACCCTTAGAAATCAACTAGGTCTATCTATAACTCTGTAAAAAAATGGTATATACATAAGACATAAGACTAATAGTCACTTTGTTATTCTTTTTTTACTGTATTTTCCGGACAGCCTTACAATGTCCTTCTCCTACTTACTCCAAATTCAGATTGTATATAGATATTGTGAAGTGACAGCCTCACTAGGAATTATCTGATTACACTAAAAACTTTAACTCTTGCACTTGGGCTGGAAGAAGACAATTGTTTTGTTTAATTCATTTTTGTTGTTCTTTCAGGCCACACACACAATCAAGTGTCTGACTGGCCACATATTAAGCACATGCATGATTTTCTCTACAGGAATGCAAGCCAATCATCGAACTAAATGAAAATATTTGGTTCAAACAATGTGATAATTTTGATGTTTATGGATATTTGGTTTTTTCATAGTTTAGACTAAGAAGTAGAGGACTTTTTCATTTTCCTATTACTTATTATTTTAAGCAAAATCTATTATGCTTTAAAACCCAGAATTTTTGGACATACCCTTTTGACTATATGTTCTATTTTTGATTCTGATTTCAACAATGTTGTGGATATTTGCACTTGCTTTTTAAACTCTATTAGTTTATGGGTGGTGTGTACAAATATGCAGCTCTTCGTAGTTACCTGTTGATTTGTTAATGCACTGATATCTATACATTGATTCACAAATCATGAGTGCAAATCGTTTCAGACAATTCTGCACATCCACTGCATTTCTGATTATTTACAGCCCTAAATATGTCATGCAGTAAGACTCTCAGCTGGCCTGTTGTAATGCTCATGTTTCTTCTTCACCCTATGGATGGAGATTTAAAAAAAAAAAATAGTAAGTCTCTTCATTTTCAGTTATGTAGATGTAAACTAGTTGTAGATTTCAAAAGGAAAAAAATGGATTTATACTGGAAGAAATCTTTGGTTAAAATGTGACCCATCACATTACTTTTGGTATTGCTGTGTCATGAAATTAGGAAATTAGGGAAATTTAGGTTAGATATCAGGAAGAATTTCTTTCCAGAGAGAGTGGTTAGGCATTGGAATGGGCTGCCCAGGGAGGTGGCGGAGTCCCCATCCCTGGAGGTGTTTAAGAATCGCATAGACGTGGTGCTGGGGGACATGGTTTGGGGACCCTGGCAGCGTAGGGTTAATGGCTGGACTTGATGATCTTGAAGGTCTCTTCCAGCCAAATCATTCTATGATTCTATGAAAAGATTTAAATAGTGAAAAAATGTCAGAAATATTATCCTTTGTTTTAGGCTAATAATATGAGGTATAGAGATATTTAGTTCACATGATTTTATCTGCAGAATTACAATGCATGTAAGGGAAAGAAGTAAGGAGAAAGAAGTAAGGATCTCCCTGCGATTGTCAGCAATTATAAAGCACATATACTTATTTATAATAATGAGAATCCTCCTACTGGAAATTGCCTGAGAAGTGAGTAATGCACTGGATTGGTGAATTCAACTTGCATAATTACCAGAGAGAAAGGAACTAGACTGAAGGAAGGGAAGATTTGCTTCTTGTCAGATTGAGTCTAATCTCATTTCCACAAAGTCTAAAATGATAAACTTTGTACCTATATCTATTAGTGAACCTGTAGACTCCTCCCTAAAGTAGCTCTCTGAGATAAGAGATGTTAAAATAGATAGAATCAGAGGACCATGAAAGTACAAGCCTTTAATCTTGGTGGGAAGACTTAGGTTTCAATAGATCTAGGGGTTTAAGCATTGGAGGTTAAAATGAGAGACACCATGAGAGAGATAGATGCTGCATATTACATTTCTGAAACAACAATCCACTGGGAGTCACTTTTGCAACACTGTTACTTAGAGTTGGAATATGCAGTACAATTGATATCATTTTGTTAATTACTTACCTAGATTGTTCATATGTATGAAGTCAGTGCAATTATAAATATGATACACTCATAAATAATTCTTGGTGTAAACCACTGCCTTCTGAATTTCATGCTCAGAAGGGTATTTAAACTTTGCAATTCTGACTGGCCAGGTTTCATGTAACACATTAATAATTCTTTATAAGAAACAAAGTAATTTGATGTTATCAAACTCCCCAAAATTCTTTTGTAACAACACTGAAGTTTCACGGATTGTTGTTAGGCTACTACAGTGATGAGCAGTGTGTAATAAGAAATAGAACAGAATGATCTGTCCCAGAATTGTTATTCAGATTGTTTCATACCTAGTTGCAAAACACTGTACTAGTTTCTATAAAGGAAACAATGCCTAACAAAATGTATACTTTTTTGGGTTTTTAGATATTAACTGCCTTTGAGGTGCTACTGATTTTTTTACTGGAAAAAAAGGACACTAAATTATGTATTTAAAGACATCACCAGTTACCAGCTAGCAAAGCTCCATACACTTTGCTGACCAGTTCTATTTGAAAACAACAGCTTAAAATCTCTGTGTAGGTTCTGGACATAAATATTCACCCACAAAGCAGCAGTACTTAATTATTTTAATTAACATTAAAACAGTTTCCTAATACTTTTCTTAGATTTCTTAAACAACACCATCATTACTATATGCATAACTATAGGCTTTATCTGTCAATATTCTCCCTGTTCCTACAGTAGAGAGCTGCTATGGCAAGAGAAAATATTTAATTCACTAAAATCGATCAGTTTGAAATGTAATACAAATGCCAAAATTCTACAGGTACGTTGATAAAAACATTATGTGTGTAGTCCTCTGGCAAAAGAAGATTAAGTTTAGGCTGATAAATTTTTTAAAGACATACAACATGCCCAAAATGGTCACATGCATATGAAAATCAAGTTTCATTAGATATACAATGGTAGAATGAGTGAAAACTGTAATGGAAAGTACATCAGTCACAACAGGCACAGCAACTTTTGATACTGCATCCCATGGGATCCTCACAGCCAAGCTTGAGAAGTGTGGGTTTAGCTACAGGGTGAGTGTAGAGAGGATGGAGCCAGACTTTTCTCAATGTCATCCAATTGAGAGGCAATGGGTGCAAACTGGAGCACAAGAGGTTTAGGGTCAACACAAGGAAGAATTTTTTCTCAGTGAGGGTGA
>JAOEGS010000018.1:70141-90961 GCA_025447755.1 Corythornis vintsioides
TGAATCTATGAAACTGCTAGAAGATAGATATAAGAAACATCACTGAAGTTCAAATCCGTGCCTCAATAAATCACAGAATCATATCAACAGACGAATCTGAAACTCCAAACTGTGTGGCGAGCAACCTGAGCAGTGCTGTCAACCTGAGCTTAGACAATCAAATGCCTAAGCTGAATCAAAAAAAAAAACTCTTTACTTTGTGTGAGAGATTGGAAGAGCAGGGTCCTTTGCTGACTGAGAGGCAGCTGGGGCACTAACAGCAGCGTCAGCTCCCAGACAATGATATTGCCCCATTTGCTAAAGAAGGAAGGCTGGCCTACAGGCATGGCTCAATAGAGAAGTTTTCTGGTTTATGCTGTGGATATTCAGCTGCTACAAGCTGGCCCAGCCCTGATTTACACAAGCACTAGGCAAATAATATCAAGTAGCTTTTCCGAATCTGCTCGTGCACTGGGACTCCTTTGATCAAATGTTATTATTAACTCTTCCTTCTATCTTTTGTTTGCATTTCATTTTTCTAGGGCAGGAAAAATAGTGAAGAGCTTGTTTCTGATAACACGCTTTTTACAAGGACTTGTACAGTACTGAGGCTCAGTTTTGCTTTGTAAGAACAAAGGAGGAAGAGGATATGGAGGTGAAAGAGCAGGTCATCTTCCTTACCTAATAAATCTTTTCACTTCTGACAGGCACTAGAAAAATGAGGGTCTGTTAATAGTGGTGGCTTTACCTGAATCTACCTTCCATTTTATATAGATCACTGTAGGCTATGTCTGGACAACAAATACAAACAGAAATATTTTGTATTCAGTAGGCGAAACTCTGCATCATTTTGTCTCCTCTTAACCTTTAAAAATATTGCACTTTTTTTTGTTGTCTTAAACAGATGGGTCAGAAGCTATTTAATTGTTCATGTTCTTCAGAAGGAAATGTTGGCTAGTAAAAAATATTTCAGGGCATTTTAATTTTCACTTGTACTTTATTTTAAATGTCTAATAAAATAATTGCAAATCTGACAAAAATAGTTTCCTCCAACTCCCTAAAAAAATAAAAAAAAAATGTTTGGGTCAATTTTAGTGCTCATGAAAAGGGTATATATATACCACTGAGTGCAAACATCTTACCCAAAGCAGTTCTGCCAAGGAAGTTCAGTCCCATACCTATCTTGGAACTATTTAAGGAGCTAATGTATGCAGTAATTATTCCTATATGGGAAACAATCCATGAGAGGCTTGACTGAGACCAGCCAAATTAATCTGATTTGAGTTTTATTACTCACAGGAAGCTTGATCTGAAAGAATGAAGAATGATTCTGAAAGAATGAATGTTGTCATATAGTGCTATATTTACTTATTTTTTTTCTTTTTTATTCTCTTTCACAGTTTCAGTAACTGAGTTCTCATCAGGTAGACTTTCTTCAAGATTACAAATAAGCTAATAAGTTACATGCATGCTGTTCTAAATATTATTATTATTATCAGATCACTTCTGGAGAATGCTGAAATCATAAAAAAATCTGCACAGCCTCTCTTAGAAAACAAGGTGTAATTTTAGTATAACATTCCCCATAAATTATCTCCTTCATATGATAAGCTCAGACTTGGTGCTGATGATGACTGTGGGCATTTGGTGTGCTTGGAGGAAGAGAAATGCCTACACTCCCATATGTAGCACATGCATGGAATTTCTGCAGTCAACTGCTAGTTGAGTCCTCACTGTGCACCACTTCTGTCCCTTAACTGTTGAATTCTGATTTGCTTTCAGATGCAAGGGGAAAGAGCACACTGGAAGCCCAGACCATGATGCAGAGTTTGATCCATGTCTGACCTAGCCAGTGATTTAATCAACAGAACAGCATGAATGCCCTGATGATGCAGATGTATGTTGCAGTGCACTATGACCATTTCCTTCAGCATGTTTCCTAGAAGCAGAAATAGTAAAACCCTATTTTAGTGTCATTTGCCCTTGACTGTATTTTCCAGAGTGCTCCCTTAATTCAGACTGGTTTTTTAACATAATGAGTCAGATGAGAGGTCTAAAGGGAAGAAAAAACTAAATTACATAAAACCTGCCAGGATCTATATATTTCAAAAAACAAATAGTATTCATTATTCCCTTTGATTTATCTATGGATTTTCTGTACATATAAACATGCCTGAGGGGAAAATCTGAGACTAGTTACTCATTAATTGCTTTATCCATCCCATCCTGTGCATTTTTTCTCATGGTTAACATGTACAGTTTCTAAAATCACACACACACATTTATATTTTATGCAAGAGAATACACCAAAGCTCACCAAACCAATAAAGATTCTGTTCTAGAGTTAACACAGAGAGAGCATTAACTCTGTCTTATTAATTCCATGTGCTATGCTTACCACAGAAAGAACTGGGGGAACCTCACCAATCCCTTTCTCCTCTCCCAGGCTGTGTGTTGCCCTACTTCTCCCTCTCATGGCAGTCAACAGTCTTCCTCATATGAATAACAGCTTAGGTGATTAAAACTGTGATCATTAGGAAACTCCAATTTCCTGTTGCACAGAAAGTTCATTGTTTATTTTTGCACTTCGTTCGGTCTGGACTATTTTGATTACTCACTTTCATCCTGTTTTTCCCCTAGTTATTTTCTAGTCACTTTCCCTTTCCTGCTTTTATTTTCCCTCTGCACAATACTGCAATCCTTGACCTGTAAAAATAATAAGGGAAATATTTCAATGAAAATAAAAGCTTCCATCAGCATTACTGCTTATTTTAGTTTTATTAGTAGATTTAGGATACTTTGTACCCTAATGCACCTGACATGATAGATGTAACAGAATGAACTCCAGCTTAAGAGATAGACTTCTTAGCTGAAGACCTAACTAAAAATTCTGATTCATCCTGTGCTGCTGCTGTAATTTTTTTTTGCAAAAAAAAAAGAAAGAATGAGAGAGAGAAGCAGGAGAGAAGTATGCTGCTTCCAGAATATAAATGCATGTCAGTAAAAGTATCCCAGATGGTGGGAGTGTAAAATTCACAGCAAGGCTGTGGGTCTTTTCATTATTTCTGCAGGAGATGCTCTTTTAGCATAGCATTAAAGGAGTTAAAAAGAATGCCTTTCTGTCAAATATGGTCATCATTCAACACAAGACAATATATAGGGCTATATTTAAAAATCCTTCCCCAAGGTAGCCAAGTATTTCTTCACAAGACCTAAGTAGCTTGTGAACTGATACTGATGTTATCTGAAATGTAAAGGTTTATTCTTCTAGTGCTTAAAAATGATCATCTTTCTGCAGCTGGTTGGCTAGACTGCAGGATGTCTTCTTTTGGTCAGCACATGCATAACCAGGCAGTCATTCAGCAGCTTGCAAACTGTGATTGCACATGAGATACTGATGCCCTAAGGGAAGTTCTGAATATCAGAGGTTCATAATTTGAATATCTATGTATTTGATCCAATAGTTTCACTCAATGTCACAGAAATGAGTGTTTATGAATTTTAGAGTCTCTGCTTGTACAGACTGATTTATGAACTTTCAACTTTGCACAAATGGTGAAGTAAAACCAAACCTTCTACCCAGAGAGCTCCTTATCCTTAGAGGGACTCTAAAACTTATATCACCTCTCCTGGTGCTCAGGATCAAGTTTCATAGCTCCTGATCTATTTATGCTTATGCCATCCATCTGCTTGCAGTCATTCTGTCCTCCTATCTGCAAATCCACAGTTACATCATGTAGGATGTGTGGATCTGCTGATAAGAAATTTTTGCAGGAAAGATAATCTGGGCAAATCAACAACTCTGTTGCCAGAGCTGCTGGCAGCAACTTTAACATCTCATTTCTACCAGATTTATAAAGATCCACTGTGATGATCTGAGGATAGAGCCGAGTGCTTGACTTCTGTGATAATACACTAGCTAGTTGAAACCTGCATTTGTTACTAAATATGAAGTTAAACTGATACTGATAACAGTGTGAGAAAGAAAACAACCATCTTATTAGCATTGAGATTTCCGTAGTTTCTGGACTCTGGATTTAAGTTTCCTTTGGGTTTACATTTGGATTTTTTGGCTTTTGCGGGTTTTTATTATTTTTTATTCAGTGCATTTTACTGGAATTATACATAACTAAAAACTAAGGCTTTAGTGTGAAGGGATTCAGCACCCTGTAACCAGTACTCCAAAAAAAACCCCAAAAAACCCAAATACCAAACCAACCAAGCAAACACCAAGACAAACTAACTTTCATCATTCTTTTAAATGCTGTATTAAACAGAGCACTACTTGTGAAAACAGTTCTCTAGTAGCTATGAGGGTAAAACACTAGGACACAAAAGCAAACAAATTAGAAAAAAATCATATACACTTTCCATTTCTAAGTGCTACACTATCAATGATTGCCTTGGCATCTAGTTAAATAATAAAAAGGAGGATGCTAACTAATCTTCAGAATGAAATAGATTTTGCTAAATTATCTTTTGCCATTCTAATTCTTTCAAAAATATTTTTTTATGTGCATGTTTATCATTAATACATAATACTGCATGAATAAAAGAGGTATTTTGACCGGGCACAACATAATAAAGCAATCAGATTAACCTTACTGTCAGATGCCCTGCCACAAAGGCTTGGGCATCTCTGGGTAATTATAAATGACTTGGCTCTACTTATAGCATTCAAAGTGCACATTTAAAAAAAAAAATAAATTGAGGTGTCCACTGTGTTTCTTTCTTGTCTTAAGTATTTTCAAAGCTATAATGGTAAACACTTTTCTCTCCGAGTAAAGACTGTTATTCTGTTGCACAACTGCTAGACAATACGGTTCTGAAATTAATTTTGTCAAACAGTAAAAGGAATTTCTCAAATAAAAGAAAACAAACAACACTTTTACTGGCAAAATGTATTTTACAATTTACTGCTGAACTGCTGCAAGAAGAAACTCTTCACTGAGCAGCATGGCACAGGGCCAAAACGAGCTATTTCAAAAATCACTGCTGGGCACATACCAATTTGATACACAGGATTTAGAAATACAGCTGGGAATAACTGTGTGTCTGTGTGTAAGTGCTCATATTCTGTTAAATGCAAGTGTTCATATTCTCTTAAATTTTAGCTGTCTCTAACACTTCAGTATAAGGAAACTTGTTAGACTATTGAAACTTTCAACATGTGTAATAGCACTTTTTACTTGTTTAATGTACTCATTTTGTGCTGGGAATGAATTTTCTATGGACAATCCAGAAGATAAAATATATAATATTAAATATTTGAAAACATTTGAATGAAGGATGAAAACCTGCTGAGTATACAGGAGAGATGGCTGTGAGCTTTTGGTTAGACTTATACATCTTTTCCACTTCCAGATTCTCTTGTTCAATGAATATTATGGGGGCTTACAGTAATGGGTCAGTACAACATAATGCAATATGCATGCTTAGCACTAACATAATAAATTGGAATCCTTCAACCACCCAATCCAAGTTCATACTAACTCAGGTATCATGGTGATTTTGTTTTTACATAATTATAACAAAAGATTAAATAAACAGTGAGTTTTCCACTGATATGGCTCAAGAAACAATGTTTAGTCTAGGAGCATTTGCCACTAACTCCAAAGCTAAGTGGTAAAAGATAAGAATAAGGTTAAACCTAGATTAGTCAATGAGGTGGCCTGTGAAACCAGATGAACAAGATTGCTAGATGGGGTACGTTTTGCAAATCTCAGTGACACAAGAATCACCACCTAGGAAAAACTTCCTAAATCAGAAATGAAATTATAAGGCATTACCACTGCCAAATGGTAATGCCAAAAACACACCCCATATGGCTTCAGTGAGTATTTCAGGCATGCAACAGGCTCACTAAACCCACCTCACTTAGCAAAATCATCATTCTTTACATGATGTGCCCACACAATACCTAGATTACAGAAGGTTTTTAGAGAAGTATACCTGTGTAGGCTATGCCTGTGACAAGCACATAATGCTGCTACTATCCTAACACAGATGCAATTCCAGTCATTTAAATGACTTATACCTACGTAGCTTGTTTTTCCATACACACATGAAAAAACTGCTAATGAAAACATACATACATTAGTACAACCACACACACTGTTGGGGTTCTATCATCTTCAATCACAGCTAAATTACATCACTTTGGGGTATTCAAATTATTACTCACATGAGTAATCTCTAATCATGAGAAGAGTGTCTGTGAAATTAACTTGCCATTGAAAGAGGGAAGGATTGAGTCTGGAATCAAACACATTTATTTAAAAAGCAGTTTTTCAGATGTGAATTTCTATTTCATAAGTACAAGTAAGTTTGCTACAGACTCTTTCCATTGACCTTGGAAGCAATAAGACTTGGGAGCACCTCATGATTTTTACCCAGTATAAAAACTTCCAACACACTATAGGAAAAACTTACGCTTTTATTGTCTAATTTGATTTGCAGTTGGCCAACAAAATTAGTTTTTAGTGGAAATTAATTATATATATGCTTTGAAGGTTCTGAGGAAGACCTATCAGCCACCTATGTATGTAATATGCACAGAAATTATATACAAGTATGTGTGTGTATATAAATATCAAAATTAAATATAAAAATTACATGTAAATACAAATATAAAACCTGCCTTTCTTCTCCAGATCTGTATATTAAATTTCTTGTTCTGTCAGGAAGATGTTGATATAAAATAATATTTTTTGTTTCATTCATCTCCAATGACACTGTGAATGTCACACTCCTTTAAAAACACTTCTAGTACTGTGTTTCTTTTTCTCTTCAGGAGAAAACACAAAAGAAATCTCCAGAGAAGAAAAGATTTGAAACTCTGAATCTATGAGCCTGTGGTTTATGATCCTACAACTGCAGTTTGACCATGGTTTGGTCCTCTGCAATGTCTGTGGAGACTGACAACTGTGTATGAGCATCAGCAAAGGCTCCTAGCGGTGCCAGGACACATGGGGAGCACTGTGCCCTTTCACCACGGGGCTACCCTTCTCCACGGTATGTCTCTTCACTCCTTCTTACAGAACAGAAGTCTTACCTACACATATGGGACAGGACTGGAAGTATTGTCAAGAAAAGATCTTCCGTTTAATGTTCCCTTTTGGTTTTGGTGAAGGAATGACAAAAGCTGCCAGCAGGAACTGGGAGTGCCATGGTCACACACTGATTTTAGTTCTCAGAAGGTGTTGTGGAGGCTTGTCTGTCAGAACTCTGACCTCTCCTGATCTTAATGGGTCATATAATACTTCTGTACAGTTCACAATATTTACTACAAGAGTAATGTCCAGCATCAGCCTACCCAGGCCTTGCTGAACACAGAAGTTCATGACAGTGAACGCCTAATGAATCAGTGAGATGGAATTCAAAAAATCTGCCTAAAATTCTCCCTCAAGATCCCTGACCAAAACCAAACCAAACCAAACCAAATGTGTCCGTTTTGTCTTAAAAAAAAATATTATGGAATAGATTCAGATTAATACAGTCACAGCTAGTATGTTTTTTAGGAAGGAATTAGATTTGATGTCTATGTTTTTTAAGATAATTACATGACAAATTTATTTTTAAGAGCATTACATTACAAAATTGCCACATTAAAGAACTCTGACCAAAGAGCAGAACTTCTGCCCCTTCATCCCAACATTTTCACTGTAATATACTAAAAAATAAATTATGATAAAATTAACTAAATGTCCTCTCCTGTATTCTGTGTCTCAAGATATGTCCCTACCTGGGCTGTGATTTGTAAAATCAGACTGCAGACCATTACAGTAATCTACAGCTTATCATCTAAACTGCCTTTCAAAACTATTATTTTTCTTAAAATATTGTCTGCAGTCTTTAATCCATAACTGTGGCAGAAAATTACAGTGGTAATTTACCTAGTGAATAGGTACCTGGTGATTAAGTGTTATGAAAGTGGCCTGTTGACATGAAGACCAAGTCAGAATATTATCTGTAACCTTTAATATTCTGCTTCATACAGGGAAGATACTACAAAATACTGACCAGGGCCTTCTGGAAGCAAGTCACCTTTTACCTGGGGCCAAAGTAAAATCATCAGTTTGCATGACCAAGTCTAGCAATAACCTGATGCTGTACATCAAAAAACTATTCAGTTTTGCCTGCAAGGACCAGTTTCAATGACAGAGTACCTTTGAATGACCAGCAATTCTCTGTGTTATATGCTTTTATAAATTTATCTTCACATAAAGCTAGACTGGAAGAGGATTCTTTTGCATCAGATTAATAAATAAAGCAGTTACAGCCTGAAGTAAATTATACAGGAGATTCTATCTAAATAAAACTGATAGAATAGTACAAAATTTCTTTGTAGAAGGGGCATTTTATGGACCTCTTTACGCATTATTAAGTTTTCAGGAATGCTGAATAGAGCATGATGGATTTGTTTTAAGTTGTTGCCAGTATTTAATTTTGATTCAGTTCAAAGGTCCATGTCAGAAGAAGGAATTGAAGAGAGGAAAAAAAGCTCTGTTAGCTGGGTAAATAATCATTAGGGGGAAAAAAAATTAAAAAAAATACAAGAAAGTACCAACACCTTTCATCAGTGGCTGAAAATATCAGATTAAATTGCACTCTTCCTGGCACATATTATTTGATGTGACTATAAATACAATTTGTTAAAGAGAATATTTTTATTTCAAACACTTCTTCCCTGAGTATTATACATAGAGTAAGATTTGGGTTTATTTAAAATAAATTAATAAAACATGCCTGACAATATTTTTTTTTTGTGGTTGTTTTTCTTTAAAAGAAATTAATTACTTGAAAGGTGTAGGCTACACATAGCTGTAGGGGAACTACAGCTCCTATCTTCAGTGTATGTTAAATTTCACTTCTTTATAATAATCATCATATATTATTCTTTTCTGGGTTTTTGTTTGGTGGTGTTTTTTTATTTGTTTGTTCAGTTTGATTTTGTTTTTTTATAATAGAAAAAATATTTTACCAAAAGAAAAGCAAAAGTAATTGTTATACCTCTGGGACAAGTTCCAGCTCTTTTGGTTTCTTGAAGAAATAAATCAAAAGTATTGGCAAAAAGACTGCCCAAGGGGGAGGGAAAGAAACACCTAAAACCATCATATTACCAAGAGCTGAGGTAATCAACTGCAATCTGGAAAATGTCAAACAATGGTGTTCACCTACCCAAAGGTACGACTGATCAAGTCCTCAACTGCCATTTACAATCACTAACTAAAACATGAAATATAGATGTGGATATAAACAAGAGACAAATTAGTATTGGGAAGCTGGGTTTAATAATCTCCTAAAACAGACCATCTGTTTATAAAGACCCCCTTTTCCTTGATCTCTGACATGTATTCCTAATACAGACACAGCTGGATTTTTTTTTTTTAACATTTTTTTAAACATGCTGCTACTATAAAGCCCACTTACAGTATATCTGGTCTGAGTGTTTCTGTCTCAAGTTTCAATTATTATGTAAGCACTCAGGGGCAATAAAATTTCACATAGTCTGTTTTAGAGTATTAAACCATCAGATGAAAATAAATGCAATTTATTATTGATGTTCTATACCATTAGATACTTTCTGTTTTACTTTATTTTGCAAATGTTCATAGTATTACCACTGGGATAGCTGGAATAGATTTAGAGTTCTTTTCAGGTTCTGGATTCACGTTTGGAACTGGAGCTTTTTTTTTTGTTTTTCTTGGGACTTTTTCTTGTTTTCCTGTTTCAAACGCTGGAAATCTCATTCTCTGTAACAGATAGGATATTGATAATCTGACAAGCTAGGTGATTTGAAGGTATAAAAGACCAAAATAATTTATAGCCTGTGTTTCCAATTCACTATGGTGAAGAAAAATTGAAGAAAAAAAACCTGACTATACACTTCTCACAGATAGAGGTCACTAATGGACTGGATTTGAATCTGTCTGGTAAAAGCCTGAAAGTTACATGAAAGTAATCCAGTGAAAAAAAAAGAAATCATTTTGAGATTGAAGTGGTAGCAGAACTTATTAAGAAATAAAGCTTTCACCATCCTGGAAACAATATTATCTTAAGTGTGCCTTCTTTCCAGTTCTTTAAACAGAAAGTGCAGTACAGGAAAAGGCTGATAGTGATGCTCATTTGAACTCCTTTTTGTTTTCTTGACTCGGTAAAACTATGTCTTTCCTTCTTTTCTGCAGGAAGGGTAGGGAAGTCACTCCTAATAACATCCTACATTTGAGATACTGCTATTTTAAGGAGTTAAAGGCAAGCACATTCTTGATTCTCAAAGGAAACCATAGCCTATGTAATGCAGATTCCTACTGGGAAGGTGTAGGGTTGCGCAAAGGAGATATGGTCTACATCCTAAATCCAACTATCCAGCGGGCCAGGATAGAAATGGGACTTGTAACAGTGGCTCAAATTAGATCCAGACTCTCAAAGTCAAACACAGATAGCATCACCTTCTACAAAATATAGGGTGTAGATGTATGTGAGGAGGTTAAGAATGCTGGGTGCATTCCAGCACCACTTCTTGCTACAGCCTTGGACTTTGGAAAGCACCGACAACTGCTCTAGTCACAGGTAGTTTTACAGACGCTGTATTTACACAGTGCTCTGCCTTACTTCACCTACAGTATTCCAGCCCTGCACTCCTTTACTTTTAACTACCTCACTACCATATCAGGATCGAGAACTGTTTAAATAGCAAACCTCTTACAAATAGTAAAGATGTTTGAAATCTCTCATCTCACGTCATTTTCAGGGAAAAAAAAAACAAACAAACCAACAACAAACTGACATTTTACCTTAAGTTTTGTCACTTTGAAATAGTGACTTTTAAATAACATCTGTTGCATGGTTTTAATTATGCAAAGATTATGTCTCAGTGATAAAATTGCATACACTGACTGTTTAAAGGGAAAAAAAAAATAAAGAAAGGTGGGTAGAGGTATAGGTATAAGACCTTTTAAGAGTTTTGAAAAAATGCCAGGATGGATATTTCTCCTTCCAAAAATACATATATCTCAAACCAATTCATGAATTTTCCCTGAAAATACAAATACATAAAGATGCTCTTGCAGAAAGTCTGTATCAGTGTATAAGTAAGGAATTTAGTCTATGGAAGTTTGTGGTTTGGTTTTTTTTTGTCTGGTTAGTTGGGTTTTTTAAACCCAAGTAGTTATCAATCTCAACCTCTGAAGTGGATAATTTACCGGAAAGCACTATAAAGTTAGGTGCAGCAAAAAACCCCTCTAACACACACCCTGTCTTTCTGTGCCTGTGTATCTCTGTGTGTGAGAGGTCTGAATTGCTTTAGTATGTTTTCCTGATCCTTATGCAAGGAACCTTTCCTTTCCAGTTTAGCTGAGTTCTGCATTGTTAAAAAAAAAAAAAAAAAAAAAAAAAAAAGGAGCATCTGAAGAAATCTAATCAGTACCGTCCACACATAGTACAGGAATTTACACGGATTTGTGCCTTGGATTTATTAGCTTATTGTAAGCCTTAAAACAGATTTCCTCCATTAAAATTAATTAAAAGCTCCTGTTGACTTGATTCCCACTCAGAAAAGAAGGTGGAGATTCTTACTCTCTTACTTTGCTGTTGAGTCCTTTATCTTTTATGGGTTTTTATCTCATGCCCTAGAGAGCTCTTTTCAGCTGTTTGACTTATTTTTGCGATCTGTTATTTTTTTGTTCACATATCCCCGTCACAGTATTTGTCATCTTTCCAGGAGATCACCGTCTAACTCATCAAGTCTATGAGAGTCCCCTTTGTATTCCCAAGTCCTGATATATTGCTCTTGACCTCCCCCCCTCCACTCACCACCAGCCCCGCTCTGGAGACTCATGATGGGGATCTGATGGACCCTCCTGTCTGACGCAGCTCCCTGCTCTCCTCGTAGATCTCTTACCAATTCCCAGCAACGAGCTAACCCAGGCTCACCTTTAAAGGTCGCGTTTCTCATAATCCCGTCCCAAGGATCAGTCACGCTGCTGTTAGCACAGACGTTCTCCCGCAGCGGGAGTAGTTCTAGGCTCTCCCCCCCGGCCAGGCGCCCTCCGTGCAGAGGCCAGGTTCGGCACCAGCCCCCTCAGCACTGCAATGCCCCCGGCAATCAGAGACCCCCTGTGTAGCTGCGAGTTGGGAGCCCCGTTCACTCCAAACGCACACGCTGCCGTGCGATAATGCGGGTACCCTCCTAACACTTGCCGCCGGCCATTCATAAATCCTTGCGTGTGTGTGCCCAGCGCCGCACATTCGCAGCCATGGGGCTCTAACGAGGCGGAGGCGATATTTCTCACACAACCCGATCCCGGCTCCTTAACTTTGCCTTCTCGGAGAAGACAAAGGGCACCGAGGCTTTCAATCGCCCCGGGGCTGCAATTAGCAGGAAGCAAAAGCGAGAGAAATGAAATCCCAGCTGTACCTGGCAGTGTCTGGGAATCCCTCGGCGGCACCGATCGTAATTCCCCTCCGCTCCTCTGCTCTCCCACGCCAAAACTTTTCCGCCGCCGCCGCTCCTCGGTGGTGGCCGCCGCCCTCCACGCCGCTCAGCGCGGCCACCCAGCGCCTCTCCCGGCCGGCCCCGCGGGCCCGCTCTCTGCCGGGTGCCGCCGCCTCTCCGGGGCGACCCCCGCGCCTCCCGAGCCTTCCTCCGCCCTTACGAGGCAGCGGCATCGTCCTCCCCCCTTCTCCGCCACCTCCTCCTGCGGCGCGCAGCCCTTGGTTCTGGCATCCCCAACGCACTTTCTCTCCTCGATTCGCTCGCTCTTTCCTCCGCCGTTCCTCTTTCTCCGGTAATAAATAAACGAGAAGGGCCCGCGGGTACGCTCGGTCTTGGGGTTTCTTTCTTTTTTTTCTCTTTCTTTCTTCTGGGAATGATAAAAGGATCACATGAGGAGGAGGCAAGGAGACCCAAAACCTTTGAAAGTCGGAGAAAGCATCGGACGCGTATATGTGAGTATATGTGTGAGTGTGTGCATCTGGCTCTCTCCGAGTCCTGCTTTTGCCTTCAGCCGGGATTGCAGGCTGGGTTTAGCAGTAATAATGTCTCAGATCTGACTATTCCCTGCTAATGTAAGTCGTGCCTTTTTTTTTTCCTCCCCGCCTAACACCCTAGGGAGATGTTTACAGTAATGAATTCAGTTGATAGCCATCTCTCTCTCCTGGAGTCCCTCCCACATTTCTAGTTTAAAGAATGCTTGGAAGGCAGGGCTGCAACCTAAAGCTTTCCAAGAGGCAAAGTCAGGCTAGGTTTTCTGTCTTTTTTTTTTTTTTTTTTTTTTAATTCCCTCCCGCTTTTAACCCGTTGCCTTCTGAGGGCAGTTTCATCAGCTCCGTCGCTTTGTATTCGCCCTGCCCCCGACTCTCAGCAAGGGGAGCCAATCGGCCGGTGCTGCCCGGGGGCGGTGGTGTGTGGGCTGCTCGCTCCCCGGACCCCCTCCCCGCCTCACCGCGGAGCCCGCCGGGCCGGGGCTGCAGGAAAGGGAGCAGTGGGATCGCCGACCTTCGCGACGGGGCTGCATCAGCCCCGCTCCTCTGCGGACTCTAGTGTATCATAAGGGAAGCCGGGGAGTGAGCTGAAAAAACTCCCCGAGAAGCGGTCGAACTGGGAGATACCCTTGCTAGAAATAATTACAGCCGTGCTCTCTACCAACATGGCGATATTTCATGTGCAGCCGCTGACAAGCCCGCCTCCCCCACCCTCTTCTTACCCTCTCCTTCCCCCCCTGCGAAGTTTCAGGTAGTCAATAGCAGTATGCAATAAATACAACACAGAATATAAGAAAGTCCAGCCCTCAGGGAAGAGACGGATCTCATTTAGTATTCCGTCTGATTTCCATCGTTAGAGAGGCTTAAAAACCGCTGGAGAAACAGCCTTTTGCTCTGAAGCCCTAACAACATCTCCTCCCCTCCCCCCACCCCCTCCATGTCTCCGGTGAACACTCAGTACAAGTGTTCCTGTGTGTGTGTGTGTGTATGTGTGTGTGTGTGTGTGTGTGTGTGTGTGCATCCCGGGCTGCCTGCGCTTGTTTCGGGGTAACCCTTCCCCCGCCGCCCAGTAATCTGCTGCCTTGTCCTGACAAGTCCACTTAAAGACAAGGCTATTTAATACCGAGAAGCACTTGAGCGATAGGATACAGCCGTCAAGGTAGGACGTGGGGTGTGAGAAGACAATTTGCCTCAAACTCCTTCATTAGTAAAGAAAATGCACAATACGGCTTTTGCTGCGAGTTACTTTAAGAGCAGGGCTGGGGAGGGGTGGAGGAGACGAGAGCTGATCAATGCCATGTGTCGAGGAAACAGAGAAGGCAACTGAAATGCCCCTGTGTTTACTTCTCCCTCACCCACTGGCTCTTCACTAGCTTGCTTGCATTTTCGGCTCAGCCGTACCTCAAAAGCTGCTTCACTAGCCATTGTCTCCTCACCTCCTTCGCCCTTCGCTTGGAGAGAGGCCAGATTATTCATTACTTCAAAGGCTTCACGAGCCATTCCGAGCCGTAGCGTCACGGAGCCCCAGCGAGGGTCAGCCCAGATAGTGTGTGCTCGGCGCTGTTCCTGCCTTCCCCGCACCCTCCCTGCCTTCCATCCAAGGGGGGGCTCAGAGATCCTCCACGCATTGCTAGCCCTGAGACGAGCCGCGGTGTCTGCCCCCTTGGAGAAGAGGTTATGCCCTCACCTACGCTGCTATGCGAAGCGATGGGGGAGCACTGAAAGGGGAAAGCACAGGTAGCCCGACATTTCCCAGAGAACTAGGCAAGGGGAAAGGAATTGAAGACGAGATCCCTCTCCTCCCCGCCCCGGCACCACTGGCTCGAGGACCGGGGTCTGCTCTAGGACCCCGGGATGTAGGCGAAGGAGTTCAGGGCTCAGCCGGCTGGGAAGACGCGGATCTGGCAGGGGTTAGACCCGCGGGAAGAGCCTGTGTGCCCAGCTCGGAGACGAGGCTGCTCTGAAGTCGAGCCTCTGCCTGCAGCTCCCAGCTGGTCCCGTGGAATTAAAGGATCGGGAGCCCCGCAGGGTCCAAAGGCGAACGAACAACCCTTCTCAAAGACTGTACTGTCTTTTTTTAGACTTTTTAAGACTTAAAAAAAAAAAAAAAAAAGAAAGAATGAAGAAAGAAAAGACTGCATACTTTTCAGAGAACTTATCTAGGCATCATTATATATCTCTTTTCCGAAGTTGATGGACAAGCAGTACATTTTCTCCTGAATAAAATTCTCCAAGTCTTTCTCATGCTCCGTCCACCCGTCTCCCTTCTTTCTCCACGTCCTCAATACTAGCAACCTGTCGACAACACAGAAGGCACAACAGACCTTTGTGCATCACACAAATGATGGAGAAAAGTGAGAATACTAAAAAGTTCTGCAAGTTTGCAGACTGCTGCCCTGCCCTAAAGGCTCAGAGAGCTTAGGTGGAATTACACCTATCCCCCCTCTCCGCACTGGGCCCCTCAACCAGCCTACACTTCAAATCAGAGAAAGGTATTCAGGACACTTTGGTCAAATTAAGATCGTGCAAATTCAGAAAGTGACTTCACTAGCCTTTACCTGCTCCTGCGGAGGTGGGTCTTCCTTGCTAAGTCACCCAAAGCCCACCGGGTCCGGCAGGTTGCAACGTGAGCAAGTGGCAGAACAGTTGGACTCCGACATGGTATTTTTTTAAGGATCACCAGCAAGGTCTCTGTTTTCCATAGCTGCCTGTGGTCACCATCTCCAAGGGTTTCTTTCAAGGAAAGGAGGAAGGAAATTTTCTTCTCAAGGTTCTGTCCAACCGGTCGTTTGACCCTGACACCCACCGATGACACTGAAGAACACTTGCTAAAGTGGCTAAATGCTTCGTAATTTCCTTTCTTGTCTTTCCCCCGGCGGCTTCCAGCTGAACGCCGCGGAGCGATCTTATCGCCGTGCGATCATTATTCACCAGTGACAAGCAAAGCTGCAGAGCTTCTAAGTGAGGGCGACAGATTTCAAACGCGGTGCTGCGGGGTACTCAGCCTCAGACATACTCTTCCTCAAACTTTGCCTAGCAAGTCAAGTCAGCGGCTTAACCCTTTGCAGTTCTTTCGCGGGGGAACCGAGACCCCATCCCATGGGGGAGCCGTTATTTAAAAGGCAGCGCAGCGCACACGGGTGCCTGTCTAGAGACATTTATTACATGTCATTTTCTATTCTCGGTGATTTTCAGCTGAAACAGATCAGAACTCCCGGGACCAGCTGGAGAGCGTAATACTCCCGTGCGGCGAGGGGCTGGAAAAATCCTCTTTGCAAAGCAAATCTCCCGGCAGCTCACCTGTGGTCCCTACTTTGTCACTGAGTCTGGTACGCAAACTGTCATGCACATCACATCGATCTGTCTCACGCACGCATATACAGAGCTTCTGCACTTTATTCAGCGTAGTAGTGTGGCTGAAAGTACAGGTTTACAAGTTCTATTTCAGTCAGACCGTTTCAGCTCGTTTATGTTTTTAATAACAGCAAAGAAAGAAGCAAGCAAGCAAGCAACATATTTCCACGAGGAAAAAAAAAAAAAAAGCGTCTTTTTCGCACATGCACTTTGTAGTCAAAGGAAATATTTACCACTAGTAAACTACAGAAGCAAAAGAGAACCTTAAAAAATGAATCATGTACTGTTCCAAGATTAAATGAAGTGCATGAAAGATTTCCAAACTTAGTACCACCATCCCAGAGCCTGATGTCAAGGCAGCACTATGGCACTGTAACACGAAGATGTAGAGAGGGAAACAAACTCCATTAGTTTTCTAATATCCATGTATATATATTAAGTTCTGATGTTGCTGTCACTCTTCTCCTCGCCCCTTAAAAAAAAAATAAAAAAAAAATAAAAAATGGAGGGAATCTCTAACTGGAGCTGAATGACACTAAGACTCTAAACGTGGGATGGACTGTCAGGAGCTCCTTCCTTTCAGAGACCCAGTGGTCGTGCAGCAGGAAGGACACAGAGTCAAGTGAAGGAGAATCTGGGTGCCCTTTTCATTAATATATAAGATAAAGCTGGACAAAGAAGGACGAGTCATACAGTAAGAAAACGGTCAGAAGAAAAAAAAAAAAATAAATTCTCCTCCCATCCACATCTCTAAATTTCAAATTAAGCACAACAGGCAAAGAAACCTCTTTTGAAGAACATCCCGCCAGCAAATCCCCGCAAAACCCCAGACCCTTTACTTGAGACGTTTCCATTCTTGCCCTATTTATAAGAGCGGGTGACAGAGGTGAACAGCGTGACTAGACCTGACTGACGGAGGCTTTTCAGCCAGCACAGCTGCCGCAGGTGCGCAGCGGGAGCTCCGCGGGCGCGGCCCCGGCGCTCAGACTCCTGCAGGTCCCGCGGCGCGGCACAGGTGGCAGCAGAGCCCAGCGCTGGGATGCTCGGCGGCACCGGAGGAAGGTTTCTCCCGTTCTCTCTCCGATACACACTATTGAAACCGATGCATCCCCCTCCTTTTAAATCTTGCTTATAGCCCGATTACTCGGACTTTAAACAATTCGCCACCACAGCGCTATAAATGTGTGAAGCGTGAATTTATTTATTAGCAAATTGCTTTGCATGGTTGAAAGGCTGTAAACTGAAAGGAGAATATAGAAATGTATTCTCTTTAAATGATCTGTGATCATACAAGTTGGCTAGTCTGGAGAAATGGTCCGCTGAACCGTGATACAACCTCACTTATATTAAAGAGAATGTGAAATGGGATAACATGAAGAAAGATTACAAAAATCAAAGCGTTGTGGGTGTTTTGTTTGTTTGTTTGTTTTATTGGTTATTTTTGGTCCCAGCTATACGGTTAGAATTATTTCTGCAGCTTGCAAGAGAGAAGGAAAAGTAGAGAAGCAGTTCTTTAACTGGGAGACTGATCTAAAACATACTGAATTATTTCAAATTTTGTCACTAATGTCAAGTTTTGTTTCAGGCCTTGAATTCATGCAGCTGGCAGAAGGAAAAAAATCATGAAGTAAATGCTTCAAATTTGGAAAATCATCTGCTTTAAAAAATATTTAGGGGAAGGGCAGAGAAGGGAAAGGAAGGAAAGGGAAGGAAAGGAAAGGAGAGACATTTAGAACAGCAGATCAGTGAGTTATTAAGATATAGTATACTAAATTCTGACAAGATGAAGGTATGAATGTGTTCCTTTCCATTTTAATGAAACAAAGGAAGAACTTAAATTGGAACTACTTTAGAGTGGGAAACACCCACACCCACCATGTATTTGATCTGTCACTTCTATAGCGAGCTGAAAAAGAAAATACCATTGTGGTTCTGAAATGGGCTTTGACAGAGTTGTGATATTACTCAGATCATAAATTTCTACCATTTTGGAGTGTAGGAATCTGATTTTATTTCCAAATAAAATTAAGAATAAATCTTAAGTGGACCATTGGTCTGTCCTTGTTGTTCTCATCACCTTTTATTCCTCCCACATCTTCCCTCCCCTTCAGCCCACTGTTACCTTCTTGTTTTGACTTGTGTACGTTGTTAAGTATCACCTTGTAATAGGATGCATAATGCCTTGAGTTGCTGCAATTCATAGCCTTTTCCTAGTAGAGTTTCTCTTATACTCCAAGGGATTCCTTCATTTATCTTTTGACAGTATCATGCATTATCATGATATTTCTATGGACTTTTGGCCATCCCTCAATCCTGTTCCTGGAGACACAGGTATCCAGGAGTTTTGGATAAATTTTTGGTGGTGGTGGTTTCTTTTTTTTAAAAATTATTTTTACCTTAAGACTGAGGCATATGTTCTGTTTGCAGCCTCTTTGTCAAGCTATTATCCAGTATAATCAGAAAAGATGTTCAAAATCTGCTAAAAAATACTATTTTTCCTGTTCCCTTTTAAACACTTTAGAGGTTCGTGTAATGTTTTGCTAATAAAAAAAAGTTATCTACACAGATGTCATCTGGCAGACACATTGAAAATAGATAAAAAGTAGGTAAGACAGAAATATTGGACAGTAAGATTTTATTTTTAATATATTTGAAGCAATAAAAGGTATATTTTTCTGATCACATTTTATGACCAAAGTATAACAATTTCATCATAGAATCACAGAATCATTCAGGTTGGAGAAGACCCTTGGGATCATCAAGACCAACCATTAGCCCTACTCTACAAAGTTCACCCCTAAACCATATGCCTGAAAACCACATCCAAATGCCCCTTAAACACATCCAGAGATGGTGACTCAACCACCTCCCTGGGCAGCCTGTTCCAGTGTCTGACCACTCTTTAAGTGAAAAAATTTTCCCAAATGTTCAGTCTACAACTACCCTGTTGCAGTTGGAATCCATTCCCTCTTGTTGTATCACTAATGACCTGTGAGAACAGCCCAGCACCAGCCTCTCTACAATGTCCTTTCAGGTAGTTGTAGAGAGTGATGAGGTCTCCCCTCAGCCTCCTCTTCCTCAAACTAAACAGTCCCAGCTCCTTCAATCACTCTTATTATCATATATTGTGCCATCTCACTTTAAGCAGAAAGTCTATAGGGAAGATAAAATTCTGTGTATAAATTGCTGGTTGCTCACTTTAGTTTTCATGCTGAAAACAGTGACACAATTATAGATGAATCCAGCCAACTATTAATTGCATCTCATTAAATTTAGCTAATTCAAATAGCTAAATCATAGTGGACATAAAAAACTGGTAGTCATTAAACACTGTTACGCGTTAGTTCTGTGGGTTTTTTTCATACATACAAAATACAAGGGAAAAATAGAATAATGAGAAAAGAAAGTGTTTTAAATCAATACATGTATGGGGAAAAAACGTTAATTTATAATTGTCCTAACTACTTACAAAAGTGGGAGTGGAAGGCACAAGTAAAACCCTGTGAATAGCCTAAAAATGGCCTTTGTAAGTTGTTTTTTCAATGTTTTCTAGGAAATAATTAAAGTACTTTTCATTGTCTTAGCCAGCTTTTAAAATAAAGACATTTTTTTTCCATCTCGAATTCTGTAATTGAACATTATGTTTCTGGAATAAAAAAATCCATATGCTTCTTTCAGACATACTCTAGCTGCACTACACAGAACAGAAACATCACCTTTATGAAAGTCACACACAATCATTGACTGCCCTTATGCATTCATTGCACTTTTTTTTTATTTTATTCTAAGTAGAGAAGGCTAGAGAGCAGAGAACCAATCTACTCTAGAAAAAGCATCACTTTCTGATTACAAGGCCATCTGTCCTATCTCCCAAGGGACCTCAAGAGCTCACTCATTCTATTTTTCTACTGATTAAGAAAACAGAGTCATTTGTACTTTCTTATCCACATGTTCAACAAATTAAAATAATTCTTTCACTTTTGCTTCTGTAGACTTTGTTTCTGTAACTTTGTATTTTCAAGGGTTTGGTTACAATTTTGGAAGAGTGCCTTTAAATGATCTAGGAGAAGCTAGTTTTCTTTCAACTCAAAACATGAATCAACATATATTAGAAATATGAGGATTGATAAAAGTTAGACAGGAGAAAATTCTTTTATAACAAGTAGCCTGATCAAGTCGTGTCAATATTATTTAAAGAGATAACATTAAAAAATACCTGCAGTTTATAGCCTAGATTCCAGAGCTCATAGTATCACAGAATCACAGAATCACAGAATCACAGAATCACAGAATCACAGAATCACAGAATGTGAGGGGTTGGAAGGGACTTAGAAGATCATCTAGTCCAACCCCCCTGCCTGAGCAGGATCACCTAGACCAAGTCATCCAGGAACAGATCCAGGCGGCTCTTAAATGTCTCCAGAGCAGGAGACTCCACAACCCCCCTGGGCAGCCTGTTCCAGAGCTCTGGCACCCTCACTGGGAACAAGTTTTTCCTTGTGT
>JAOEGS010000019.1:0-43737 GCA_025447755.1 Corythornis vintsioides
TTTCTTTCTTTCTTTCTTTCTTTCTTTTTTTCTTTTTTTCTTTTTTTTTTTTTTTCTTTTTTTTTTTTTTTTTTTTTTTTCCCCCTTCTCAGAGAAAGGGAGATGAGCATAGCATGCTGAAAGGGGCAGCCTTCCCTCATCAGGAGGAGCTGCTGTGAAGAAGCTCAGGGGGTGTCAGGGTCATCCTGCTCAGCTCCTGCACCCTTCTCTAAGATCAGAATGAACAGGCAGGGTATGTGACGCCCACCACTGTGTGGATATCTGAAGAGGCAGCATCAATATCTTACAGGATTAGGAATGAAAATCTCAATACCTTGTCTAGACTGTACCAATCATTAAGGATTAAATGATTAAGCTTTAAAACCAGGTTATTTTCATTTGGCTTTTACAACTGTTTGAAAAAGACAGCTTTTTGTCACCATGGTTTGCCTTAAGCAGAAAAGCTGATTGGTGTTTACTCTGTATCTTTAGTTTCTCATTTGAAACTAGATGAATAAGATGTATTGTGAATATCTGTGACTGAGTACAGGTTTAATGTACATACCACAGAGATAAATTCATAGCATAAGCAGTATGAATAGTGCTGTGTAATTTTTTCTTATTAGTATTTTCATGAGTAGTTTCAAGTAACATTTTAGAATCTGGTTTAATTTTTATCAGGCTTGAACAGATATCTTGTTCTGAGAAATGCAGACTGGGAATGGGCTAAGGAACAGACATTGCTAACTGAAGAGTCTTGCAACCTCTGTTACTCACTGCAATTTTTGGTGAAGGTCTGAAACTGTAATGGTTGAGCCAGTAAGGATGTGATAAACAGCAAAACATTTTGAATTGCCAGTAACCCAATTTTCATGTAGTACATCTCAGTAGATAATTCTATGTCAGCATTATTACAGTTCTTCAGTTTATATTGTAGTTGCTATAGCAGAAGCTGAAATACTCCTTGCTATAATTTGGAGATGGAAATTTCTTCTGGTATATTTATTTCTTTAGAAATTCTATATGAAAGATCTGTTGATGTATAGAAAATGTTCAACTACAAAGATGCTTACAAGAATATATATTTGCCTATATCTTTACCTACAGGATTTCTTAATGTAGCCTAAGTTATAGATGACAGTTTGATTTTTTTTTTTTTTAATTCCTCTATATGAGTGAGGTGGAATACAACCTGCCATGAGCCAAACAGAATGTCTTACTGCTCTCTACTGCATCTAGAACTATTTGTTTAGAGGGAAAAGTAAAAGGCTGTTTGGTGCTGTTTATTTACAGACAATATTTAAAAGCACTGTATATAGTAGTACACTGTGTAGCCAAATAGCATCTGTCACGTGGTAGCAATGAACTAAAGGTCACATGTGTTTCAAAATGTTAAGTATCTAAACAGAAGTACAATATTGAATGTGTAATTACCAAATTTATTTACCTGGAGCCAATTTACTTTCACCTCCTCCACTCCACACAACACTGGTGTGCTAAAGTTGTACCATGTGAAATTTCACAGGACTATATTTTGGAGGCATGACTGTTACGGGTGTGCAGAAAAGCCACTGCAGTTTGCCACTTTCCTTAAGTTCTCAACAGCCAGATAAATAGTGATTTTTATTTGTGCTTATGTTTTTTAGACAGAAAAGGGTGTTCATTTCCTCTATACTTAGCCACCTACTTTCTTGTATCTATAGGTGGGCAGTATATTGTAAGCAACTAGGTAGTTGCCTTGGGAATGATCTATAATTCCTAATATTACATGTATCATAGATAATATATAATATATTAAAGAGAGGAATGCACACTTGTTGCAGTTGGTGTTGTGGTGCTTGCTGTTGATCCTGTCTTTGCAACTGCCCACTCAAATGCAGTTACTAGTAGAAAATAATAGAGGATATGGGTGCCTGAATCATACTTAAATTTCAAATAATAGCCACTTTCTTTCTGGCATAACTTACATTTCACTCCCCAGGTGCCCTACAGTTAAGTCAAGGCAAACGTGCCATACTGGCTTCTGTGGCACAGGCTGCTGTGTTTGAAGCTGGGTATGTGGCAAGTTATTGGACTTATTGCCAAGCTCCTGATATCCATCTGATTTCATCCTTGTTGGTGTCCTTTTTGCAGCTATGGTATGCTCTTGGTATGGGTCTCGTACTGATCATATGACATAGGGCTGCATCTGTTTTTTCTGTGGCTAAATAGCATTTTTGACAGAGGAACTGCTGTACTACTTTCTTGGTAGACTTCATTGCTGAAAAACAGGGATCTGATTCAGCTGACAGCTTAGACAGTATAGATATGTTCCTATCAGACTGTGTTAAGCAGGGTGAGGTACTCCCCAGGGAGCTTCAGGCATCTGTGAACTTTTATCCTCTGCCTCTTTAGAGGAAGTTGTAGCTGGTTGCAACTAGCAATTCCTGTAATAGAGGTGAAGTGCAACAAAGTGTGCTCTGTATAGCAAATAAAGAAATGCAAATTCCTTCTGTGAAAAGGGAGGTTCAGGATACTGGCAAGATGTTGATACACCTTTACATTTTTATGACATTCAACTGTGAGTAACTGTTGAAGGTTTTAGTTTTTAAAGAGGAAGTGTATGAGTTTTCAGTTTTCATGCTAATCTCTCTGTGGGGTCTATATCTAAAATCCTTAGTGAAAGCCAAAATGATCACCCGCTTTATGTTGTGGTCAGCTGTAGTGTTGGCTGCTAACAGACGCAAAATATAAAAGCAAATAGGTCAAACATGGTTGTGTATTGCAAAGAGAGGTTCATTTTTTTTCTTATTTCATGTCCCATTGCTTTTCTCCTTTAAATAAAGCTGTTGACTTTTCCTTTTTGGATGTATGATTTTTTCTGATACTTAGTTCTTACAAATATTTTAAGTAGACTATTTCTTCTATGTAGGTTCTCATCCTTCTTACTTCTATTAAAGAATAGGAGGGCCAAAGAAATTTGGACCAGAACTCTTTTTACTTATTTATTATTGTTGTCTTCCTGCAAACACAACAAAATGTGTGTGTGAGGGAAACCTTTCTACCATATGACCATTTAGAAAAGTAGGGTCCAATTTTTTTTTTTTTAAACTAGTTCATTGCTTAATGGGTTTTATTATTTGGATAAAATGTTTAGAAAAACTTTCTCTGTGCTGTCAATGGTGGTTAGAGTGACACTGCTCATCTTCATTCTGAAGGATCTATTTTTTTTACCCATTGCTTAAACATTTTAAGTTAAACATGCTTTTAAAATGCATTATTGATATGGAAAATATTATTAGTCAAGCAGCTGTAAGCCACAGTCCCCTTTCCCTGGTCTGTTCCTCCAATTAGTTCCTCCTTTCTGTACTTCTCAGTGCTCTACCTGCACAGGCAGGGGGTGGATATCACTTCCTCTGCTCTCTTCCCTAGGCTTGTTTCCATTCTTTTCTGGCAAAGAAACTTTAATTATTAAACCAGCATAACCTTTCAGGTGCTGTTTACAACTTATTTTAGAGATTAGATTTACTCTTGTAGGTGATTATAAGTGGGAGGAGTTCCTGAAATCTGTTATTCTGATGTTCCATTTCTGGTTTGAAGAGATGCACTCTGCTTGGGGCTTTTCCTCAAAATTATGCAGATGTCTTCACTTCCCAAGTGTTTTCAACCAACACTTTAGTTTTCCTGCTTGGTACCTAAGACCTGGATGGCCTGGTAAAACAAAGTTTTGGGTTTGTGTGTCCTGTCTGACTCTCTGAGTTCAGAATATATGCTACCTGTTGCTTGGTGGTTCAGTGCTCAGGTGTTAGGCGCTACATTTGCTGTTAAAATGACAGGGTATGACTCTGTGCTCGCTATAGAAAAAGTGAGATGAACTTTATGGTGTGCATTGGAAGCCATAGGAGTCATATTGAATTATATACTGGTCCCAGTGCTCACAAAAATCTCTGTAGAAAAAAAACCTTTAAGTTTGGTAGGGATTGAATAGGTACAATGGACATGTTAAGGGATTTTGGTGTAAGATGTGTCAGTGATTTTATGTGCTCAGTTTTAATTATCAATAGTATTTGAAAATAGATGCTTTGAGATTTTTCAAACCAGAAGACGTAATTCTGCGGACACAGTATTAATTTCCCTAGGAGTTCTCATTGTTCTACCTTCTGTTCTGAAATTAGATCGATTTCTCTATTCTTTGAAGTTGCATGCTTAAAAAGTGGTAATAAGTAGTTAAGTGTACCTTTTTAGAAGTCTCTTTTGTTTGTGGTATGACACCATAATAAAATTGACCTTAGTCCTAGGGGCTTTGAAAAGACTGCAGTAATTGTTTAGATGTTTACCTTGCAAAGCTACTTTCTTTGCATTGAAACATACAGTGATGTAATGTTTTGTTGCTAGTAAATTGATTCCTTCAGTTAAACTACTATGAGTATCTATACTTTCCTTCCCTTTTACAAAGGTTATTCACTATTGTAAAATTACAATGCAATGGAAAGATGTTGCACAGAAACAAGATAACCATTTACTTACCTTGAACTAAGAATTTTTTTAAGTAAATGGTTACCTTGAACTAAGAATCCTTTATTTGTTAACCATTTACTTAAGAAATAAAAATTCTTAGTTCAAGGTAACCATTTACTTAAATAATTACTTAACAGCCTTGGAAAACTCAATTAAGTTGATAAATACTTATAAAGGTGATGACACCTCTTTGTCATTTAGGTAAAGCAGCAGCTTGTTAGTATTGTCTGACTGTGTCTTAAAGTTTTGGGCTTTTTTTTGAGGTGGAACTTTGAAACAATGTGTTATTTGCTATTTGAAGATTTTAATTATTTAAATTGTCATTTGCCAAAGTACATAACAAAACTGGTGTAGTGTGCGATCAATCCTAGACATTTTGCCCTTTGGTCTTATCAGCAGTGAAGTGCCTTGTAAAATTATAATATTTGTGAGAATTTAAACCATTAATATCACCTATACTTTGCAGACTTTCAGAATCTGATTCTTCTAAGACTGTAAAATTATGATGATCATAACAATCTTAGGCTTCATTTGAAGTTATGTTCATGACACCAAGCTACAAGGTCTACATACTTCTATTTTGTTGAGAAAATAGTGTCTAGCTCAGGTTCATTTTAGCCGTGAGTACACAATCTTAATCCTAGAGTTTTTCTTTCTAAGCCTTAGGACTTTGTCCCAAAAGTTATGAATCATGTTGCTTCTAACAACTCTCAGCATAAAGGAAAGGCTTAGAGGCAATGTTTAGATGTGCAAGCAGATGGTGCAGTGGAAGAGTGAAGTTTTTGTGCTTTATATTAAAGGAAAAAATTTGGCTTAATTTATATGGGAATATATATATATAAAACTTTTAATCAAACTGAATTTGTTTTTGAATAGTGAAGAATTACTTGTTTTGAGTATTTTACTAAAATAAAATCATGTTTCCATACTAAATTTCACTCAATTGTCATAACCATTGAATTGGGAGTTCCAACACCAGACCATGGTGTTAACAGGCAGGAATGCTTCTGGGTTTATATGTTGGGTTCATTGAGTTATGAATTAGTGCAGATTCACTCTGAATCCAACTGAGGGGAAGAACAAGACATATTTCTGGAGGCATTAGTTTCTTTACCTGAGATAACCTGGTTTAGGGATGTGCCAAGTGGAACTGGCACATCCCAAAGGTGACAATAAGTAGCAGTGTTGCCACTGGTTGAGAAGTCCTGATGTCTGCACTTTTGTTTAGCTGTGCCCACGGTGAGGTTGCAGGAGCAGCTTCTGTTTCAGCTTGGAGCAAATCAAGTGTGAGCATACCAGTGGGAAGTAGGAATGTGCAAGACCTGTTCTCTGAGTACTTCTCTGTAAGCCTAACAGATAATACAAATGTTTTCCCATTGACTTAGCAGTCACTGGTTTCACCTGCAACCTTTAAGTAGGACTTAAGTGTGTCAATAGATACTGAAGATAGTCATAAATTTGGTAGGAGGGAAGAGGAGCTCTTTGTAAGAAGTGATGTGGAGCCATGGGTCATGGTCTTACTGGAACTGAGGCAGGAGGGGAGGTAAGACAATGTGCTGTATGGAAAAGGAGCAAAGTGTCTTTTTGGATGAGTGTGGGACTGGGTGTCCCTCATGTGGTGCCAGCAGGTCCATGCAGTAGCTCTCTGCAGATGTCGTTTCCCTTAACATCTCTGTGTTTCTGTGCTTCTGGCAGGATACAAATTCTCTGTAAGCATTTGAGACATAAAAGTTTGGGGCAAAACTTTTTCCTCTAGAAAAAAAAAAAATCCTCCAAATGTTACCTCTATGGAACAAGGAGTGCAGGAGGGGTGCATGGGGGGCACCACACAGGTATCATGTGCCTGATATGGGGTCTGGTGGTGTCTTAACCCAAATAGTTTTCAACTCTTCCCTTTTGTTTTCAGTGAATATTAATTAAATACTTGTGACCAATGCAGATAATGCTTAGGGAGCTGTCTGTTTGGTTTTATTTTCTTGTCCATGACAGTGACAAAGATGACTTTGAGGCCAGGTATTTCTTTGCAGCTTAATTAAGGGTCCTATCAACTTTTACCTCGGCTACCTTTCACCCATCCCTATAGCAGTACTTCAACAATGCCCTTTGCCAGCCCTTATCTGCATGTTTAATGTAAGCTGAGGGAAAACCCCACCTCCTTTCTCTCATATGCTTACTTAACACTGGCAACTCAGAGTTTTGCACTTCCCCAGGCTTCCTAAATCTCCCACAGGCAAGCAGGTGAGCTGCCAGTGTGGGTAGCCTCCTCCTGCCCAAGCCCCTCCCACTGAGGGCAAAGGCAGGTGGTGATTCAGGGCATCCCGATGCTCCTGGGGCTCAGCTGATTGCTTCTGCTTGGCTTGTTGCCTGTTTCTGTCTCTTAACTTCATTTGTGAAGAAGATCAAGAACTTAAAAGTAGGAGGAGTGCAGCTGCCCATCCCATAGAGACAAAGAAGGGTCTTCTTGTCTCATAGCAGGAAATACATTTCAGTGGATCCAGGTACGTTTGCTCTCAATTATCCATTTGTTGCTTCTTTGTAAACGTTGCCCATTTTTTTTTTCCAACAGGAATAAATGTACATACTATATAATATATTAAGTAATATGAAGGACCTAAGTCCAAGGTTTTAGGATACCTTGTTCAGACTATATACCTTGCTGTATTCCATAAAATAAAAACTCCAGAATGTATGAAACACTTTGTACCCTGATCTTGTGAACTGCAGAGACAGGGTTCTGGCTGGTCCACCTGTGTGCAATTGTACTCAGTCATTTCCATAATGAGATTAAAATCGTGGTTTTGTTTTTGTGTTTTCTTTAAGTACTCTTGCTAAAGAGAACTTTGAGAACCATTTAATGTAGTATATCCTTTACTCCACTATTTGCAGCAGAAGAAACATGGGTGTTAATTTGAAGCTACCAACTGTTGCTTTCTCCTCAAACAACTAAATCAAAGAAGACAGCAAAAAATTGCCACAGGATGGGAGGAACTAATATGTAAATTTTGAGCAAGGATAGGTTAGGTTCAGTTCAGTAGCTGTATGATTTGGCAGATTAGAGATTGGGGTTCTGAGTCCCTTTGTGCTCTGGGCAGTGACTCACAGATGTAAATGTTGGACCACACCTATGTTGCCACCAGCATTGGTCCTGCTGGATGTGAAGAAAGGAGCAAGTTGAGTCTGAGTGCCAGGCTGTTGGCTCAGAAAGGAGGGCTGTAGGGAGGTGGGACAGAGGGATATTCCCAAGCACACTTTTCCTAGAAGGTAATGTGGCAAATGGAGCAGGAACAACTGGAATCAGCCTGTGAGAAATTAGTGGAGCCACACTGAACTGAACTGCAGTATTACTGCACTGTTTTAGCATTACACTCTTAATTGCACTAGATCTTAATTCATTACTATTCCTATTTTTTTTTTTTTCTTTAGCTTTCCCCCCCCCCCAAGCACAAGATCGTGCCTTTTGACCAGTTTGGCTTCTGAGTTCATTTTCTAGAAGCAGTAATTTAATCCTTTGGATGTCAGTGTGCAGTTGGATATTAGCGTTTGACCTTCAGTATTAGTCATCTAATTAAGGAGTGGCTTGACCACAGTTAGTCTGTCTATGACCAAATTGCCAAGAAGTAGCTTTGTGAATACTGATCATGCTAAATACAGACCACTTGAAGTCCTAGTCTTTGCAGAAGCAGCTGCAACTCTTCCCCCCCCAATATTCAGCCATCCCCAGGAATGAACACCCTGATTAAATGTCTTTTTGAGCAAACTCCTCATACACAAATACTGGTGCAAACTGCACAGAAAAAAACCCAAACCCATAGCATTTCTTTCACAGTCTGTTTTTCACAATGTGTTGTTTCCTAGTAGCTAAGGGTACATTAAAAAAAAATATCACTGTAGAATGATGGGTCTTTAGAAGATCCTGTATTGACATTTAGAGAACATGAAGTTTAAGTTCTGAATTAAAACCCCATAAATACTGGATTGATGTTTTAATAGAAGTGAAGTTGCTATTAATAGGAAATATTTTAAAGATACAAATTGTTTTCCACTTCATTTGAATCCTACTGCAGCTTCTTATAACTAGGATTTTTTGTAAGTTGGCCTGAACATCCTCCTAAATATTTTTTTTTGAAAAAACTATGCTTAGTCATCTTTACTGTCATATTAGTGCTTCTGGTTTATTTTGTACAGTTTAGTATGTTTAATATTGATGCTTTAATATTTTGTTTTACAATATTCATGTTAAATGGTTTAAAAGGCTATTACTATTTTAGCAGAAAATTTATTAAGTTGCAAACAACCCTACCTGACATTTTTTGAGTGGATTTTTCAGAATTTTCTATGTATTTTTAAAATACCTGAATCTGTAACAACTCTGTGCTATGCATATTGAGTCAGGTTAGAGGATTCCCAGTTGCAGCTCCTCTGCATCTAAGTGCCTTTTAACATGAATTCAGGGCACTCATTGTGTGTAGCCTGCAGCAGCTTGGTGAGCACTGATGACTCTTTCAGATGCAACACTGGTGTCTGTTCTGCTTTTGGTTGTATTCTGTCCCTATTTCCTCCTCCTCCACACCCAGACTCCTGCTCCTCCTTTCCTGAAACTCTGTGTAAACTTTACATTTAAAAAAATGCAATGTTTTTCTTTAGTCCAGAGGAAGAATACTGCTTAGGGTTATCTGACTTATCTGAATCAAAGTTGCTTTAAGCAGGGTTTCTAATTATTTTGCAGTAGAAAGGTAAGTTTGGTTTATTATAAACACACATTGAAACACACATTGTGTGTGTTCATATACTGTGTGATGTTAAAGCTCTTGCTGAGCTTCCAAAGACAGGTTGTGAATTTAAGGGAATGCTTTCAAGGAGCCAAATAGTATTTGGAGATCTGAACACATGGAAAAAAAACCTAAACTCTTTTCTCCCTTTTTACTTTGTTTTCCCCCTTTTCTTTTTTTTTTCTTTCTGAAAATGGACTTTTTTTCCTTTCTTGTCACCACTCTTAGTGTTCTGGGATTTACACTGGTGTATGGTGCTGGCTGCTGAAAACATGGGAAGTTGGAATGCCTTTCAATAAGTAATCAAAGAGTGAAGCAGAAAAAGCTGAATTTAACACTTGGATTTCATTTTAGTTTTCTGTTTTAAATCACAGAACACTGCAGAAGGAAGGCTTTGGGTAATAGCAGCTATGAGTCTGAGGGAGGTTAATATGTTCCTAAAGATGCTTTGGAGTGGGTATACAGTAGGGATGCTACTCCCATCCTTTGCTTCTTCATTACAAGCATTTTTGTTTCAAAACTGTCCTTTATAAGGATTACAAAACCACTCATAGAGTCAAAATGCACATGGCACTAGGATTTACCAGAATAAAATGTCAGTGTTTAGCTCTTTCCCAAGAACAAATGAGGTTAAGTTTTAGCATCTTGGTGTGTCTTTGTAGTTACCTAATTCTATCACTGTTAATTAAGTGCTTGTTTTAATAAAAAGGCTGTAATTACCATTTGTTTACTTTTATTCTGAAGTATCTTGCTGTCCTATGGTTTCTGATTTATTTTTATTTAAATATAATACCATATGTCTTTACAATGCACAGTAAATACACAGATTATTTTTTGGTTTTAGTGATTCATTGGTTTAACAGCTGTCTAAAACTGTGATTTAATCTCAACTGAGCTTTTTAAAGCTGAAGCTGGTGCTGTTGTCCATCTGCCCCTGCTTAGTCCTTAAAAAAATTCTTCTTTGTCAAAGGTGGTTTAAGGTCTTCCATCAGCAACTTCTGCCTGCCTGAGTTTTTCGGGTGTTCTGCATGTATGTAAATCCATATAGTTAGTACCCCACAGCATGTAAAATACCAAGAGCACAGAGCATTGGCTGGAGTCTTATGCTACATGTTGATATAAAAGGAGAAAACAATGGTAAGGCAGACATTTGGTGATTACAGTGGCTAATTAATTGAGCTTAAAGACAAATCCCTCATGATGAGCCCTGGTCATGTAGTGGCTTAGCCGAGTTGGTTTATGCTGTAGAGGAAGGATGAATAAGGATGTGAAGCAATGAAACGGGGCTTTGCCTCTTCCTTGAGTCGGCACTCCCAGCTGGGGCCACATTTGATTCTTTCCTTTAGTGCTTAGAAACCTCACCTTTGTCCTTTAATTTGTCAGTTTCACTCCTAATTTAAGGAGCAGGTTAGTGGAAATAACATGAATGAAAGTGCAGGACTACAGGCAAAATGAAGAGCACTGAGAAAGTTTGACTTCTAGCAGCCTAGCAGAGTAGGATTGGTAGATTGTCTTATTTAATAAGTTTTCAAATCTAATTATTTTTTGTCGTTGTTGTAATTGTTTTGGGATTTGTTTTTGTTTGTTTTTTGTTTTTTTTTTTAAATTTTAAATATATACTGATGTACTGGTTTTCCAGACACCTGTTCTATTCTCAGGAAAAGCAGGGTATTCAAATATAAGTTGTGATGAAAGAAGCATGGAGAAACAAAACTAAAAGCACTTTTTCTTCTCGGCTTCCTTTCCCCCCACCCCTTCCCATCTGTTTTTTTGTACTTGTAAAAAGAAACATATCTGTCCCTCTCTGTAGGAGAGCTCTCCTGTTAGCATGGCATGAAAGTGCAGGGGACTGCTAATCATGTTTGCACTGACACTGCTTTATCACCTGATTCTCCAAGGCAAGTGAGCAGTTCAGGAAGGGGCCATAAAGATGATGATAGAGGGAACTGCCTAGGGAAGTGCTATAAAAGATGATGGCTGGAAGTTACAATGGCATATAGAAACAGAAGTGTTTGTATCCTTAATGGTTGTTAACATTATAGCTTAGCTGTATGCTAGATTTATATGTTGACTTAGAGGTTTTGATTGGTGTTATTTTATGTAGAGTCTTCTATAGCAAAGGTTTGACAGAGGGATATACTTGCCCCCTGGTAAGCACCCATCCAGTAATGCTCCAGCTGCTGCTGCAGTGTGTGCTATTTAATTGCAGAGTTGAAGGTAGGTCCCTTCCAAATGAGATTCTCTGTTCCACTTAGCCTGTAGCTGCATAGGCTGTTTTGGTAAGATATCTAAGCACCATCAGCAGCAACAACATAGTACCATTGGTATAGTGATGCCCAGGCATTGCTGCTTTTAGGACTCAACCATAAATATGGTGCTGTGAATGGATGGGTTTGAGAGAGATTTCATGTATTTCTTCATTTTACCACATACATGTGATAAAAAATGAGGCCATCCACAATCACAAAAGCTTGTTGTACAGGAGGTTGGTTTAAACAGGTAGAGAAATGCTACCTAACACTTAGTAGGTTATGCTTATCAAGCCAAAACAAGGAAAAAATTTAATGCATTTATGAAAACACCTGCTGGTTACACTCTGAAAGTTTGCCTGTATTCTCTTGAGTCATAAGAACTAGCAAGAAAAAAAAAAACTTTTGGTGGTTCTTTGTGAAATGAGTCATATGCTACTATGAGAATATGAGGAATGTAATGGGACATTTCCTAGTACCAGTCTGACACTTGCCTGCTGATGGAGAACATGTGCTTGCAAAGTTTTGTGTGGGAGAAAGTAAAGCACGGAGAGATATTGACTATGTCCTTTGGTGGAAGATGTGTTTTACTTCACATTTCTGGAGGTATAAAAAGACAGATGTAAAAGGTTTCAGACAGTGGAATGTGGCAACCCAGACCAATGAAGCTGCATTTGATGTGAGGCCTCAGAGGATCAGGGATAATCCCAAACCTGCCTGGGAAGGCTGGATAGAAGTGGTATTTTTTGCCCTTTGAAATATAATGTTTTGCTTCTGTGTCACTTTCTCACCAGAATACCTATTTATTTGTAACCAAATGCCATCATATTGATATAATGAAAATAAGTTGCTGCAACTGTTTCTGGTGTGCAAATGTTTGGAGTATATACCTGTGTGAGCATATGCTGTGCAGGTGGTAGCCTTATTAAGAGAGAGATGGTTTTAAATCAGCATTTTTTCAATACCAAAATGTTATCTCCCGGGCCTGTGACTGCATAAAGCCTGCAGTTTTATCACCTTTCTCTTAAACTTTTCCTGAGATACATCCTCAGGTTGCACATCTGAGCAGCTCAAACAGCTGCCTTGATTTTCAGAGTGAAGAAGACTGTGGCAATAGGAATAAATAAGCACAGCAAAGTTAGACAGTGGGAGAAGCCTTCCCTTCTCTCCCTGGAGTACCCTGGGCTTGTGGGTGAGCACTGGCAGGATTCAGTCCTGGACTAGAGACAACTCTTTGGAGCCCCAGGGCACAATAGCTGGGGAGCTACTGAACTCATGAGCTGAGCTGGCATTCACCTGATAAGGCCCCAGCCTTTTGTGCCAGGTTAACTTGAACCCCATATAGTTTTTGCAGAAGCCTGGCATAACTAAAAGGTTTGGCAACTCGAGTCATGAAAAGCCACTGCTTTGAGAGAAGTTTATTTTATTGTGTGCCAAAACCTCTACTTAAAGTGTCTGGCTTGAAAATGCAACAAAAAAGAGAGCAAGTTCCTATCATCTCTTTTGGCACCATTTTAAGACTCCTTCAATGTAAAGAAAATATTTTGTTGATGACAGCCATGCCCTTAAATGTGGAGTGTTGAAGTTGTGGAAAGCTCTGACAGTCAGTGACAACGTGAAATTTATAGTGGATAAGTTTCTGTTCTCTGCCCTACGTTTTTTGACTCATTCTTTGTTTGCATGAATTGAAATGGATCTGACATATCAGAAACACGTCATGTTGTTACTGGCACAAATTCAATGGTTTTACTAACACTTTTTAAGAAGAGATACCACCTGCTAATGCAGTTTCTGTCTGTTCAGTGAGATGAACTGTATATTGACATCTTTACTGATTGAGGCTTTTTTTTTTAACAAGAGTCTAGAGAAAAATATATGGCAGAACTGCTTAGCTAAATGATCTACTGCTTGGCTTCTTTATAAAAACATTCAGGCTTGATATAAATATTTTTGGGTGGACTTTCCGAAAAAAAATGGCAATATGACAGACAATAACAATATTGACATTTTACTGAGATGTTAAAGATACAGGTGACTCCATATGGAAATACAATGTATGCTATATTTGATTTAAGAGAAATGGTTACCTTTCAGGAATTTTAGGTCAGATAAGAAAATAATAGTTAGGTATTTTGCCTCTGAGTCCTAGGAGGCTCTGGGAGCAGGTCATCTTATTTTTCTTACATTTTTTTTTTTCTTGGGTCTTCCTCATCTCTCTGACTTTAAGGTTCCAAAAGGCAGGCACTGTTGCTACTTATTATATGTACTATCAAAATACACTTCAAAACATTTTAAACCCTCACTTTCAAGCATTTGCTTCCTCTGCTAATATTTCCTTAATAGTTTCCAAAAAGTGGTAGCTTGCAAATTTGAATGCAGAGAACTTGAATGGCTTTTTGCTTTTCAGTCACTTGCTATAAAATAAAGCAGTCCTTTAAAATAAAATGTAGTCATATTCTGGTAGTAGCTGAAATAGTCTTTCTATGTATGTTGTGTAATGTGTGTATTTTATGCTGTGTACTGCACCTGCAGTCTACACATGTGGCATTGAACTTGGGCAGTGAAAACTGCTTGTTAAATATTTTATACCAATACACTTTCTTACTGATTTGTCACTCTAGTTTCCCCCCTTTATTAGGATTATTTGCATCTGTAGCATTTTACAAAGAAAAACTGCAGCCCTTGAATGTGGAAAGTGCTTGTTTAAAAGTAGCTTTACGAGGCTGGAATTTCTTTGGCTCTGGATGAAACATTTCCCAATCTCGCAGACCAATCTCCCTTCCTGAGTGTTTTCACATCATAAAGTTTGTGCAGAGTGAAGCATGGCCTGACATTGTCCCGTTACCTGTTACTGAGTGGTGTGGCATGAGCTGGCCACATATGTAATTGAAAATTAATGGTGAACTCTAGCTTTATATAGAAGACAATGGAATTCAGTTTGCTGTACAACAATAGCACTGATATCCTGTTACAAACAAGCATGAAAGTGCCAGGACCTTATTTATCTCACTAGTCAGCAGCAATCACTCTTCACTACACACCAGAGGCAGATCTGCTGAGTACAAAGTTGTTATTTACCAGACCAGAACTGCTGCCTTTCCTCTCAAAGCATTTATTTGATTTATTCTGAAGATCATTATTCCTGCAGAAGAAAAGTGTAAACCCATTTGAGGAGAAACAATATTAAAAAAAAGTGCTTCAAAACTGCTTTAGGAAGTTACTTCCTTTATTTTCTCCCATTATTTCAATAATAATCAGAGGTTCAAAGAAACTTTCTGTTCAAGCCATCTGTAGTGCTACCCTAGAACTTTTGATAAAGTACCTGTGGTAAAATACCTGTGAGGATGCACAGTAGTGAATCAAGCTAGAGTGTAGCCCAAGAACAACACAGGGTTTTCAGGCATTTTGTTTATTCCTAGCTTGGTAGTTATGCTTTGTACATGCAAATGTTCTTGACTTTTATTTGCAGCATTTTTGCCTGTGGCCAGAACTACAAGAATGCTGGGCACTTTTATCAAGAACATGAAAAGATGAAACTGATCTGTAAATGAGCAAAGAGTTATGAGGGAAAGAAAAAAACACAAGGAATTAATTTTTAGGGGTGCTGTAAGAGGTTTGGAATTTAATTGGTGAAAAGAATAATTGCCACCAATTTCCAAGTAATGTTCTGAATAATGTTTAAAGTGATGTTTTAGCATGAGGATAGGTGTAGGAGCAGAGAAAGGGTAAAATCAGGTGCAAGAGTAAAGATGTGAGTTGAGCTGGACATAGGTTGATGAAAAGGTTCCTGGGAGGCTGCTGCGTCCACCCTGAGTGCTGGGCTTGCTGTCTCTAGGGCCACTCTTCCCTTATGCTACTTAATGTATATACTGTGTAGCTCCTGGCCTGGCTTCTTATCTTTACTTGGAGACATACCCTAAGTTGAAACGGCACATGTGTTGTACAGTAATATTTTTTGCTTAACGTTGAGATTGTTTTCCCCTGAAAAGACAATCAATAGAAAGGTAAACATGCCTGTCTGCAAGATAAAGGGCTGAGATATGCCTATCCAGAAGTTTGGAAGTCACCACTCCTTAAGGTGTTAAGAAGCTGTTGGAACTCACTTCTGAACTGTTGATTGTTTGTTTTTTTTTTTCTTATTCATCAGGACAGAAGATAAGGTTTAGTTCATTACTTTTGCTGTTTATTAAAAGTGACCTGGGAATGATTGAAGTGATTAGTGTTCAGTCTGCAGTGTATGGGGTAAAGTGAGGGGTATGTTAAGTTAGAAGAGAGCCCGCCTCATCCTTTCTTTTTCTCTTTTGGTTCATTGGTTTGTGATTTCTTTCTGTAGTTTTATGGTTGTAAGGTTGTTCATGCTATTTCTTCCTCCATTTGCAGGAAGGGATTCTTTGGGAGGGCTCAAATACTTGTTCTTGGAACTCCTGCATCTTTAAATTGCTGGACTTTTTATTCAAGTGGGCTTTGTTTCCAAAATATTAATTTAGTACTTAAATAATGAGTCAGTGTTTTAAAGATTATTTTCTCATCTGCACTGACCTTCTCCCACCACCAAGGTCATTCAGCTGTACTGCAGAGAGGAAGCGTGGAAGGAAAAATTTTTTCACTTTGCCAGGAATCTCTACAGCCACTAGGGATTTTAAGCAGTGGGTCATTTTCAGCACTGTAATCTGTTAAAGTACCTGGAATTTGCTCAGAATATTATTCTTGTTGCTGATGGAGAAGCAGTTATTTAATTTTCCAGTATGGTCAAAGTGTGAACAGCGAACTTTGGTCCTATCTTTTGTACACATCTTCTAATGCAGCCTGCTTTGAGCACTGTCCTGAGTGACCATTTTCAAGCTTGTTAGCTTAAGATGGTTTGTTTCTGTATGTGGGAATCATGACAAACTATATTGCAGCATGGTCAAACCATTAAATATTGTACAGCCTGTTGCACTTGGCATAGCTCCTTATTTTAACCTCAGTGTATACATATGTCAAGTCCAAAGAAGCAAAGCCAAAGCATATCAGTGCATATTGACATGCTTATATGTATATGTGTGTGCATGTGTATATATACATGAATTATTCTAATCTCAAATGGTGACATCAGTTTACAGCTACATAAATTCTGTGCTTAGTTAGTAAATGTTCTTTTTCTGTGCTCTGTGCTAAAGGACAGAGGCTGGTGTAACTCAATCGCTCTTCTCCACACAGCCCCATAGTGAGGCCTCAGTTAAGGGGAGTGTATAAACAGCTGCAGCAAGGCTGTTGCAAATCCAGATGTCTTTATGAAGTGGGATCTCCAGGTCACCAGGGACCATGCAAGCCATATTTAATGGGTTTGCAGGAATCTTTCTGTGTATTAGTTAACTGAGCTGTGCTGCTGTCTTCCAGAGAAATGTTCTGTTGACTTTTTGCCACAGTCCTCCCTTTCACTCCCCCATCCACCTACCTTTTCTGGATTTTTGCAGTTATCTGTGTGTGCTATACCACCTTCTCCTCAGCCTGTTTGTCCCAACAATAGCTCTCCTAGCTGCATTTGACTTGTAAGTTGGCGCATGTGCTCTTGCCAAGACTGCTGTTTGTGTTCCCATTCATATGTAGTGGGATATAAGCATGGGACCAAAATGAGACAGTATATTTCACTGGAGGTCAGGAACTATTAGTCAATCACTTGCTGAATATCTGGTCGTTGTGACTGTTGTGCACAATTCATAGTTCATTTCTCAGTCTAACTTCAAAGTTAGCCTTGATTTAATTGAGTTGGGACTAAATGACCTTCAGAGATCACTCCCAACCTGAATTATTCCACAATTTATTCCATGATATAAACATAGTAAAATTAAGCAGTAGATGCTATAGGGAAAGAACTGGTGAGCATAGAACAGAATTGGGAAATACTTGATTAATAGTCTAAAAGAGGGGAGTTAAGCACAAATCTTTTGCAACTCAATATATTTTCATAGGTTGTTATTCAAAGAGTATTGGTAAGCCACTAATTGATAGCTCATAGAAATAAAGGTCTATGTATTTATTATGAATTTTATTTAAAATTCTTAAGATTAACTTGCCTTAAAAGAGAGCTAGCCACAAAATGTTTACTACTAAGGCTACGCAAGTAGTAGGTGTGTGACGGCAATCGGGGTATAAAGAAGAAAATTCACTTGTAGAGTTTTTTGTCACCTCTGGGTCATTAACACACTTCTATTCCTTTATGCCCACTTAAAACCAACTCACATCAGGGTGATCCCAGGCTTAGCAGAACAAAACTTTCTGCAATAATTGGTTTATTGATACATTTGTGTATATTCAGTTTGCAGTTGACTTTATGTTACTGAGTCAACTTTCATTCCTCATATAACCAAGCATTTGTTTTGCTGCTGGTATCATCACAAAGCATAAACACCATTGCTATAATGGTATGAACAGCATTGCTATAATGATATGGACCCTCCTAATATGGTGATTTGTGGTCCAATATATGTTAACAACTAGAGCATAACATGTTTTTGGTTTTTTTTTTTCCTTGAAGTTGAAGAATCATATTATTTTAGAACATGAACAATAAATACAGATCTGAAATGGTGCAGATACCTGCTTGCAAGGAAATCAGCACAGGGCTTAGTGCATATTTTATACCTTGTAATGTTAAATCTTCATTATCTGTAGCTACCATTGTTTTTAGAAGCCAAATATTGACAATTATGCTCTTTTGGTTAGTGTGATTAATACCTGTATTACACACACCCAAGTTACCTGTATATTTTTGTGTATCCTCTTTGCAAATTATCCAAGCTACCATCACTCTGGGGAACTTCTGAGGGAGATGGGCCCACTTATGGGGGAATGTTCATCTAAGTCATGCCACAGAGAGTCCAGTTACTGTCCTGAACTATGTCTTAATTTGAACTACATTCATCATTACTCCCTTGATAATCCTACTTTCTTTTTACTGAAAAGGGGGGAGAAATAACCTGTATATGGAGTGGGAGATAGATACCTTTAGGACCACAATGGTTGCTGCAATAAAGATACAAATAGAAGTACCTGGGAGGACATCTAGTCCAAGACAGAGAGTTTAACCACCAGTTCCAGATTCCCTTGTCACTGGGGGATTGGCACATGAGTGCTTCTGTGCTACTGGGTGCACCCTGTGGCTGTGGTCGAGTTCCCTGCCAGTCCTCAGGATTGTTTTGTTCTTTTCACAGCCGATGCCAGCCACTGTTGCTGTGCTTGCTCCCAGGTGTATTGTTCTTGAAACCTTTGTATTTGCATGGCTCATGGGGTGTGTGCTCTTCCTGTTCCTCCCCAGTGTACCTCTGTACAGAGGAGGGAGCTCATGCCTGCTGCTCTTGCCTCTGTAGTTCACCAGCTTCCTGGCACTGGTGCCAGCAAAAGGCATCCATGCTGGCAGTGTGGGAGAGGATGCTGCTGTGGAGGACAGCTGATTAGGTGGGGTTGGCTACATGAGTTCACATAATCCAAATGATGATGTGATTTGTGCAGTGCTGGCAGGCTTTATGATGCCAACCTGTGGTGTGTTCTGTGGGCACAGAGGTCAGCAAAGTGTCTCTGACCTCCCCAGGATGGGGTGGAGTGTTAGCTCCTGCTGTTCCAGAAAGCTTTTGCTTTCACATTTAACTCAGAAAGCTGCTGGTGTGTTCTGAAAAACGTGTCTCATTTGAAAACTCAGTGAAGAGGATGACAGTTTATGTCACTTGTTCTTGATTTGGAAGTCCTCTTATTAAGTAGATACCTTTATTCCTTGTTATTTTTCTCCCTGATAAAGTCCATCCCATGGTGTTATGTAAAGGTGGATGTCTCCTCCTACTTGCCTTATAGCTTTTATTGAGTGCTGGTGATTGCACTACAAAAATAGAAACCGGTGATTTATGTTTGTTCTTGGTAATAAACGAATTTGAGACCTTGAGGCTTTCAGGAACTAAACTGTAAATTATTAAGCTTTCCATTTGTGGAACCCTCACTCAACTAAGGGCGTTTCTAGCTGTAATCTTTTAACAGTTAACTTCTCATTCCTTTCCCAGAGACTGTGGTTATGTGAGGTGGTCAAAACAAACAAGTAAAAATTAAATGCTATGCAAGCCCTTTTTATGTACACATTACAGCAAATGGTGCACACAGACCAAAATAAAAAGCTGATATAACTGCAGAACAGCCATGAATTAGTTCCAATGGGGCCTAGCAAGCTAAAACAGGAGTTTCTCAAGCTCACTGATTCATAGAATCATTAAGGTTGGAAATAACCTTCAAGATCATCAAGTCTAAACTGTCTACTAAACATTATCAGGAACACTAACCATAGCCCCAAGTGCCACATCTTGACTTTTTCTGAACACCTTCAGGGATGATGACTTCGCTACCTCCCTGGGCAGCCTGTTCTAAGGTCTCCTCCTAGTAAAATAATTTTTTCATAATATTCAACCTAAATTACCTCCAGTGCAACTAGAGCCTGTTTCCTCTTGTCCTATCACTAGTTACCTGGAAGGAGAAACCAAAACCCACCTCCCTCCAGGGAGTTGTATAGAGCATCTGAGTTTTGTTCTTTACCAACCTGACATTGGCAGTTGAGAATTCTTTTTTTTTTTTTCTCCCTTCATATCCAAAGAAAAGGGGGTACAAAGGAAGCATGGGATGGTGTAAGATTAACTGTCCTTTCCAAACTTTTTTTTTTTAAAGTTTGGAGGATTCCATCATTATTTCTTCATTGGAGGCCCATCATCTCTCCTGGTTTAGTTTTTTTTTTTTTTAATTGAGCAAGTCCAAATAATATTTTGGGCATTCTAGACACACTGATCTGTGAACAGTGATGCTCAGGTTACATAGTGTGGGATTTAATCCTGGGAGCAGATTGTGGTGATATAAATTATTTACTTAGGCATTTGGTACTGAGTGTTAGAGATGACAAAAACTTCCAGCTGACTGCTCTGTGGTACACACAGATGTTACTCATGCCATATTTTTCTTCTGAGAATCATCTTTTTCCCCAAGTGTGCCTTGATTCTCATTTAAATTGAATCTTTCAGAATCAGTGTTGAAGAGACTAATAGAAGCTGGGCAGTTGTCTGCTCTATGTGATTCTTTCACCTCCTCCCCCTAAAAAAAAAAAAAGAAAAATCTGGAAAGGAAATGGAAAACTGTAGCTTTTGTTTGGAGAGAGACTAGGTCGCCTCTCATGATGCTCTTTTTCTCTTAGTTTGCTTTCACTTCTACCTCATGCTGTCAGTTAGCCTGTCTCATAGTGGACTTCGAATGATTGTGATTAATAACTCTTTTAGTGTCCAGGCAATTTCACAGTACACTGTCATGACTTTAACCCTTGTATCTCTCTTCTGAATACTTCTTAAATGTCATCTCTGACTTCTAACAGGGCTCTAGTATTCTTGTAAACCCTATACACTTATTTTCTCTGCTTTTGTAATTTGGTTTTAAGTATTGAACTGCTGATTCAAATATTTCTTATATTAGCAATCACTTTTTAAGTGTCAGTTTTCTTTGTGCAACTTGACAGACTAAAATTTAGCAAGGACTCAAATAATGAAGAATAAAAGGAGAGTAGGTTGTGTTTTGTTGTTTTTTTGTTTTTAATCCCCCCACCTTATTTATAGGCTTTGGAGAGAGCAGTACAACTAAAACACTGTGGGATGCGGACAAAATATATTACATTGTACAGATACAGTTCTCTCTAGATAATTTAAAAACACACAAAAAATCATTATGCTGGTTTCAATTTCCTTTGTTACTCTTGTGGCTTGAAACGTATCCCAAATTCCTTAAACTTTGTGCAATCTTTTCTCTTCCACAAATCTGGAGCTGTGAATACTTCCTCCCCCTCTGCAGCACTCTGCTTCTGGGGAGGGGGGTGTCCAAATGCCATTTTTGAGTAACGAAGCATCTCCTGTTCAGGCCAACAGTGTGAGTCAGGAGTGAGAGGTTTCTTCCGTTCCTTGCCTCCACTTGGACTTTTTGGAAATCAGCTCTGGAAAAGCATTTGTAGTGAGTTTGGCATTAGATTTTATACTGCTTGTGGTTAGTTTTCTGCATCATGTGTATTATTCTCTTGGATAATATCCCCTTGGCGCAAACAAAAACATGAGAAGGAACATTAGTTAAGAACAGCCTAGTATCAGGAAAGTGAAAATTACATGACATCACTCCTAACTTTCCATTGCAAGGGAGTATCACCCCCTCCCTATTTAGACCCACCCTACTGGTTTGCTGGGGTCAATTTAGAGTGGTTAAGGGATTGCCATTCAAAGCAAGTGTTATCTCTCTCAGTCCAGTGTGTTAGATTTCAGTACCCGAAATGAGGACTCTCCTCTAACAAAGGTGAGCTGTTGCTGCTCTTGGTTTTATGTTACCAGTTACCAGTTGTCCTTCTTGCCATGTGCCAGAGCTGCCTGGTCACCCATGTTAGGGCTGTGGTGCCATTTCTGCTCATGGTTAAAAGCAAAGCGGGTGTTTAGCATGTCTTGGGCTTCCAGATTGCCCCAGCCTGAGCAAGGAGAGGGGCTGTGCTGTTGTTGAAGCTGCAAATCCCAGCAATCCAGTACCTCTGCTTCTAGCTGATGTGAAACCATTCAGTGGCAGGGAAGGGAAAGCCCAGGGTGAAGTAGCCATCTGCTAAGCAATACTGAGATTTGGCAGCAGTGAACTACACAGGAGCCCCTGGTGCTTGCCAATTGATCTGGGCTGCAGGAAAAGATGTTAGGACATCTGTTGGGATTTCCCTGTTTGTAGAGTGATAGATCCCTTCCCTCCACAAAACCTCTGATTTATTTATTTATTAAACGTTCTTTGCAGAAGCTTACAAATATTTTGAGGACTTGTTTTAAACTGAGCTATAAATGCTCCTCCCTTGGCAAAGAGGCAGTGAGGAAGATGGGGCCAACAGGGCTTTCAGAAATAAGAAGGGGTTTTGAGACTATTAGCCACATGCTCTTATCTGAGCCTAAAAGAGTGCTGAGTATTGTCCCTGTCCCTGGATATTAAGATCTCAGTATTTTCTCCAAATGAGCATAGGATTTAGCAAGTCTCAAGGCTGTCAGCTGGAACCTGGTGTGCCTTTCCTTTCCCCAGGTATGAGAATCCAAACCAAGGACCCCAGGTACACCAGAAACTCCTGGGTGACAGGGGCAAGTGTGGCAGGGCTGTGCAGGCAGGAGGGGAAGGGCAGCACAGTTGTGCTCTTGGCACTATGTTATGTCAGCAGGATTCGTTTGTGTTTCATCTACATTTTTTTTTTTTTTCCTTTCCTTTGGGTGTGATATTTTCAAGATGTGCTGCTCCAGCAGTAAAACTGGAAAGCATGTGTCTGGGAGAGTGATCTTGTAGCAGGAAAAGGGTTGAATCCAACGGCCTTCTCTTGTTATAGTTTCTGTAATCCTTGACCTACCCAATCTGATTAGAGCAGCAAATTTATTCTTTTTCTAACTTAAGAAAATGGCTGCATAGATCTCCTGTTAACATCACCTGAGAGGCTGTCACTAGCTGAGTTGTACATATGCTTGGAAGAACTGAGTCACAAAGCTGAATAATGGCAAAGGAAGCACCTTTTTTTTTTTTTAATATGTATTTTACCTGAATATCACATTTGGTGCTCTGAATTCCAACCATATTGTTTTTCCCTTTGATAAAGGACATGAAGGTAGTTCTCTTGGTTTGCTATCAATCACACCAATGCCTTTGGCCAAGTGTATTGACCTTGTTACGCATGGGCAGCGAGTTATTTGGTGACCTTTCCATTCCTGCTATGCAATGCAACATTGCAATTAATGACACTCTTGCATGGCTGACAAGGGAAACAGATGCAATGTCCCTGGAGTGAGTGAGGTGGGTGGCCCACAGGATTCCTTCTGGAGAAGGTGATGCAGTGGGATGGAGATCCAGATCCAGTCTGGGGCAGCTGCCTGGTAGCCCAGGTCTTGAACCTGTAGTGAGAGAGGTCTGGGGAAAAGAAGCCTGGTGATGAGTGGTGGGGCAGCTCTTTCTTGAGAGAGGTTTGTAGCAGGTCATCACCAGCTGTTACTTGGGTATTTATGTTTTGTAGGGCTGAACAGGGTAGGGGGCAGATGGCTGCTGAAATAGCAGCCTGAGGTGTGACTGAAGGTCTGCCATCACCTAAGTCCTTACTGCATGTTAACCCAGGGCCATTTTGCTGTGGGATGGATGATTGACATGGACCAGGGTGGCTGGTTTTACTCAAGCAGTAGGTTGTATTGTGCCTGTGGAAATAGGACAAAACCCAGTCTGCAGGAGATTCAGGAACACCAGGTGCTGTTACTGTGCTGCCATCTGGCAGACGATGTCCAGCTGCAGCAACGGGAGACATGGCACCTCTGATACAAAGTCCTTTCTCCTCTGTACTGCTGCCTGCACTCTGTGGAGGTTTCCCCTGTCATATTCTGTACTCTTTTTGCAGTAAAACTGAGTTAGCATGTCAGTGAGGTGAAGATAGCTGTTGTTGTGGTAAAGACAAGAACGGAAGAGCTAAAATACCATTTAGGTCTCTTTCTTAGAGCATAAAGAAGTGACTGATCACATGAGAGCAGGACCCTGTTCAGCAGGCTTTTTGCCAAGTACCAATTTGGGTAGGGAGTCTCTGAAGAGCTTCTTCTTGGTTAGTGGCAAACATTTTTAGAATCTGATCCAAGTGTGGGTAGCCTGGGGAACTATCTAAGCTGTTTGTGGATGGACAGAAATGGGGCATCTGACAGCCTTCCTGCTGTCCCAGTAAACTGCTTTATCCCTGTGCTAAATTTATTTGGGCCATAATCTCAACTGCTGCAAGCTACAAAGGATTTTAAACTCTGGCTCCCGGTGAAGTTAAGATTTTTGTGTCATGCTTTTGCATCCTTGTAAAGGCAGAAAGGAGGGCACAGGCAATTGGAGCAGTAATTGCTTCTGCAATTTCATTTAAATCTATTTGGGAAAGACTGAGTTTTTAGTAGGCTTAATGCAATAGCTGGGAAGCATAAATTGTCATGTGCATTCACAAAAAAAGCCCTACCTCTAATGTTTTTGCTATCTACATTGGGAAAGACAATATTTACAACTATTGGTGTTAATTATCTCAGTGATTATCCAATCCAACCAGACAGGAGATGATGATGATGACCAGACAGAATGTGGATGGTGGATGGCAAGCTGAGCCCCTGTCTTAAAGACTTTGGACACCATCAGGAACTGTTTTTGAGGCTACAGTTGGATTATTTTTTCTTTACTGTGATTCAGAAAGCCTGCTGTAGATGTGCATGACAAAAGGAAAAGAAGAGCAGAAGGCTGACTTAATATGAGGAAAGAGAAGAGGTTGTATAAAGTTGAAGCAGCAAGGGGATAGAGTTTAGGAAAACACTGAGATAATGCTAGATAATATATAGATGAACTAACTAATATTGTTCCCACTGAAACTTGCCTTGTGGGCTCCTATGGGAAAATAGAAGTTGACGTTTGCTTGCTTTGGATTGCTTAGCTGGAAAAACATATAAGATGGTATGCACAAGATGACATCCTTGTAGGCCTATTGCAGTGTTGATACAAGTGATAAAGTGAGAGGAGGTAGCAGTAAACCAACTATCTTTATTAAACAAGACTGAGGAACAGGATATTTTTATAAGCCTGTTTTAACAATGATTGGATTCAAGTTGTTACCTTCCCCCCCCCTTACTAAAATTTAATCTAATGTGTTTCTTGGGTATGCTGTTGGATAGAGACAGTGCCAAGTGAGTTTAAATTAACATGGGCTTAGATTATTTCTTGTGACAAACATTTTCAGAGCAAGGCTAATGAGCTCCTGGATTTCTCCAGGTTTTCTTTTCAGCCTCTCTCATCAATGGCCCAAGGAAGAGGTTGGGAAGTACTACCTTTTGAGTTCTACCCTGGCACAGTTACTCCTGCCTTAAAGACAGGACATGACTTGTTTTCTTTTCAGCCCAATTCTTTTCTGTAATTGTTTGTGAAACTGTTTAGAAAAAAAAAAGAATTTTGGGAAAGCAAATATCCACGGTAAATCCCACTATGATCTAATGGATTCTCTAGAATTTTCTCCAGGTTCTTTTATACCATGGCTCTGCTACAGACTCTGCCCTAGGCTAAGCAGCAAGCACCTCTGATCAGAAACCTGCCTGAAGGCATAGGTACCTAAGTATCTATGTCACTTCATCTTAGTTCTTTATACCTCTAAAACATGAATGTACCTCAGTCTATTTTGAATTCCACTCCAATTGAGAATTACAAAAGGGCACAAGTTCAACTCTTTAAGTACTGTCTAAAGATATTTGGAAGTTGGCTTGTTTTTTGTTTTTGCTCTTTTTTTTTTTTTGTGTGTGTGTTGTTTTTCCCCCATAAAAGGGCTTCTTTACAAGCTATGCTTTTGTTCTTTATTCTTATTTTCCTCTTTTAGTTGCTTTTTACAATAACATAAAGACATATGTAATGAAAACAAGTAATAAGTAGGGGGAATGGTGAATAGAAAAAGGATAAGTGGAGGGAAAAAGGTCTGCTTTCCATAGGATTTCAGAGATCTTTGGGTGCTTGCTAGAGGTGCTGGCTGTACTCCAATGTGCTTTATTGGCATACTTGAAAAAATTATCCAGGGCACAGTTATTTTTCTTACTGTAGTAAAAATAGGGACTCTGAATGGAGGCCTTGTGTTGGACAAATATTTTTCCTTTGAAACTGGGTACAAGTTTAAAGTTTATCTAGAGTACCTTTTGGAAAAGGAAAAAAGTATCCTTCTCACTCTCATCAAATAGAAAATGTGTAACGGTGAGGGCAACTCGGAGCTCTACAAACAGATTTCCATCATTGGTGAGGAGCTGGTGAAGTTTTATTATAAACAGTGTTTCTGGATGCCTACAGTGTGGGAGACAGTTCTGTTTATATACACCTCTGTCCTTCAAAAATCTTCTGTGGCTGTTTTTTCTGTAGTGGCTGTTTTTTCTGTAGTGTCTTTTGTGGGGCTCCACATATTTTCTAGCCACATGTGTGTAACCAGGAGGATAAGGGCCTTAGGGAAAATAGTTCTTAAGATAACATTAATTACTTTAAGGATTGTCTTGGGTGGGTAATCCTTCTGATTCCAGTTGAAGGTGTAACTCACTATGTGGTAGTATCATGGTGAAAGTTGAGCAGCCTGTGAAGTCTGGTTCCGTTCAGTTTTGTGTGTTGGAAGTACCAGAGATACAGACTGCTCCAAATATGGTTGTGGGGGTTTGGGGAGAGGAAGACAACAACAAAAGAAAACTCCATCCAGCTGATAGTATCTCCAGTGACTATCCTTTGTGCAAGATCACCTTAAAGTAGTGACTCGTCTTGAATGATAAAGAGATTATTTAATTATTTCATAACTCTGTAGGAAGGTTAACCATATATTTGAAAAAAATATTTTAGATGGGTGTTTCTCATGTTAAGGTCACTAGAACTAACTCTAGAAGAGTTCTTGAAGTGCATGGAAGTGAATGGTGCACTCAGATTTCCCCAACCTCATCTGTTATCCCTCCAAGCAGGAAAAGACCAAAAAGCATTACCAGAGAAAGCTTTTTTAGCTCCTTCCCTTTCTCCCCTCTACCTGCCAACCCACACTTATATATAATATAAAACACCTGAGTGGAGAATAGTAAAATTTGTGGGAACTCTTCTGATGTTTCCTGGGAGCAGGGTATGCTGGGCTCCTGTTTCCTTTGGGAAACTATCTGATATAAGTTTAAAATAAAATAGGCAGTGGAAATGCCTCAGCAAAATGTTTTCAATTCAATGAATGAGCAAACTGCAATAAAATACATGGTTGCTGTATTTCAGAATCTATTTCTAGTCATAGCTTGTTAATTTTGCTTGGTGACCAGCAACGACAAATGCCTGTATAAAGTTTTCTTGGGATACATGAAAATAAAAACTCCACAATTAGGGGAAACTGGAGCAAAAAAACATTTAGCATTGATTATAATTTTTTTAATAAAGGTTTCTAATTTTGTCATTTTAATCAGTGAATGTTTGCTGGAAACATTGTATGTGATCATTAGGGCATTGAAATGTAAAAAACTTATATCCTTCTGAAAGTCAAATCTCTAACTTGCCGAGCCTGGGTATTTGCATCAGAGCTGCTTTTGGAAATGTGAATTTGTTAATTGATTTGGAGGAAAAAGTCATCACATTTCTGCATACTATTAGGTAATGAGAAAATAAATAACATCAGACATTAATTGAATATGTTTTCATTATTTTAATGGATGTAGAGGAAGTGCGTGGCCCAGATGAATGGAGGAGAAAATTTTAGCTCTACATAGAAATGAGAAAACTAGAGAAATGGCAAAAGTTTACATTCATTTTCATACTACAAATTGGGGAATCTATTATTATTCAGTCTATTTTTTCTTCCATGAAACAAATGCTGAGTTACAGAAGTGCACCATTAATACCATGGCTGGGTGTGACTTCATTCAGCTGTGACCCCAGTTCACCAAGTTCTTTTACACTTGAATCACTTTGTGCTGAATAGTTGTAGCTCCAGCCTGGGATGAGCAGTTATGCTGAGATGTTTAAGATTGTGCCTTTTGTTTATTCACAGAATTGCAGTCTGGTCTCTTTGGGTTCTCTGTGCATTGGTGCAAACAAAAGATTTTTGTGTCCCCAACAAACATCCTCAGGTGATGTTTGGATGCAATTGAGTTATTGTGTGTCTGAAAGTGCTGAGAACTGTGCAGGCTGTTCAAGGTTACGCATCTTACCATGCAGTCATATGCCTCTTTTTAAACCTAGGTAAGGGGGATTTGCCCTTGAAATTTGTTTTAAGTTCATGAATCAGAAAAAAAATAAATCAGGGAAATGTTGTATGGTGTAGAGGGACTAGCCATTTGACTTAACAATTCTGTACATGCAAAGAAGTCTCACAGCTCTACCTTACTGCTCTCTGCTGTGATGTGGGATATTATTTCAGGTTACCTGATTGGTGTCAAGGAGGTATTTTAAGTGGGGGGGGGGAGTAATGCTCACTTGGAAGAAGTATTTTTTTTTCTAGTGCATGTTTTGCAGTGACAATGAAAGAACAGATTTTTTGACAGTATTAAATTGAGTATCTCAGTTCATTTCCCACCTCTGAGTGATGGTGATATGGGCTCTTTCATAAATGGGAAAACTGAGTAGGGCTTGTAGAAGTTAGTGACTGCTAATGCTAAGTCTTCAAATAGCTTATAGTGTAACTTTTTCTCCAATTTTCTTGAAAAATTCTGTTCTGTTTTCTCTTCTGCCTTTTCAGAGTCTTTGTTGTTACCTTGCTGTGTGTGTCTAGGCCCCTTCTCACAATCTCTCCTAATACTAATTAAAAAAATACAAGAGGTGATGATATGTTGAATGAATGGCAACTTAGATACCAACTTTCAGGAGCAGTTTCCCCCATAGATTAAAGACAGTTTTATATACTTTTATATATAATTAGAATTTCTTAACATTTTCACAAGCACTTTAATGCAAGAAACTCTTCAGAAATATTTCATCTGATACACTCACAGCTTGTTTTCAACATAAAAGGGAAAAGTATGTCCAAATTTCATTATCTTTTTGATGTGGTGTCTTCAGGGTGGTGGGAAGCATGCTCATGTGGTGTCTAGAAAGAAGAATCTTTTGCACACTGTTTCTTGCTGAATTTTCTGCTGACCTGTTTAAACATGCACACTAGTATTATAATATCATTTAGAAGTTCTCATTTCTGAAGTCAGATTTGTGTCTTGGTTGTACAGTGCAAGCTGACTTTCAAATTGGTGTCTGAAGTGCCCTCCTTGGAAATCTAATGATCTGGTTTCAAGTTTGTACAAGGAAGAAAAGGAAGTAATGAAAAAAAAAAGTGTTAAGAAGAGAAATGAAACTGGTATTTGTGCTAGGTCAGTGCTAGTGAGTGGTTTGAAGTGTGGGGTTGGTTTTGTTTGTTATGGGGAGCATGTGTTTTTTGTGTAGAATTGAGTAGAATTTTGCTTCTTCAGTTTCTCTCTTGCAATAGTTTTATAGCTGGTCCTTGAACACTGGGAGGGAGAATTTGGTGATGCTGCTACTGCTTGTCCCGTGGGAACTGTTTTCCCATGTCCTTTGTGCAAGTCCACGTGGGTGTGCAAGGATTCCTCAGTGCTTTAGATGAGGTGCTGAAGTAAGCTCTGGTAAGCTCTGGTGCAGTATGCCAGTGGCTTTCCAAAGCCATGACCTTTTCTGTTGAAGAGTTTCTTCTTTGATCCTCTTTGTTCACTTCAGGTAGACTTTCCAGGAACACTGATTTATTTATTTATTTATTTTTATGGTATGTTATATTCTCCCTTTTCTGCCTCCTTGTACAAATTCCTTCCATAAAGTGACATAGGCACCTTCCACTTTAGACTGTTCTTCTATGTACATGGGGTTTTGTTTTGTTGATGTTTTAATTTATATTATTTTGTTTTGCTTTTATACAAGATGCAGGTTTTCCAGCTGTGGTGATACTTTCTGCTAGGTCTGCATAATTATCCTGATCTTGGTACTTAATACTCATGTTGCTTTAGATGAGGTGGTTAATTCTCTAATTAAAAATAGCAGTGAATGTTGGCTTTAGTGCTTGGCATATTTATTAATGTTCCTTTGTTGCAATAGGGATTTTAAGTCTTTGAAGCTTTTGTATCTGTAAAGCTGGTTTTGAGGTGGTTGGTTTTTTTTCCACTGTTTAATTATAAATCATGGCCCAGACCTGAGTAAAATGAATGGAAATAGGTTGCTGTGCCAGAATAAGAACCAGTTTTCAAGCAGGTCTTTATTAGAGTGGCAATAATAAGAGCTAAATCTATGAACAGGATCTACCTGAAGTTTATTCATTTACTTCTTCCTATTGGTTGCTTCCTTCTTAATTTTCCACTTTCTCAAAATAAGATACTTATCTCAATTATATTGTTAGAATATTTCCTCAATAGTGATTTGCTGGAAAATATCATAGGAAAAAGAAGATTTAAAGGGCATTTTTTATCTTACTAGCTTTCACAATAGAAAGGTTCTCTTTTAGCTAAGAATGCTTGCTCTGAACACTGGTCATGCATTAACATATTGAGTCTCAATTTTGACTATGTCACCAGATTTACTTAATATATTCTATCCCTCCTACTGAAAAGAATACTAGTGATGAATTTAATGTATTCTTACTGAAGGACTGAGGAAAAATCCTGGATTTCATGAAGTGTCAGTGAAAATCAAAACACTTTTTGAAAGTGGAAAAAGCATTAATTGAGCTCATCTGTTGCACAGCTCTGTGGAGGTGAATACACTAACAAATCCCTCATCCTGAGCATTTCTGTGTCCCCTATTGTACCCTGCCTGGTCAGAGCTGTATTCATTTGTCTGTCACAGTCATTAGTTTCTTGAAATGCTCCTACCTATCTGACCCCTTAGACACACAGGTAAATAAAATTCTGTGTTTAAGTTCAGCTTTCTATTAGGAGTGAAATTCAGTTGGGAGAGAGCAGCACATCCAACACTTTCTTTCCCACCCCCAGGTTTCCTTAGCAGGTACTTCAGTTAGCTAACATTTCATCTAGCAGAAGGGTTGTTTGGGGATGCATTAAAATCTCAACACAGAATGCATCTCACTGCTGGTTTTGACGAACTGAGATGGAGTTAATTAGCACTAATGGCCATGCTGGACAACTACTCTGAATCCAGGGAAGACCTGGAAGGAACAGCATTTTCGATTTGATTGTATTGTGGCTATGTATGAATGTGTTTGCTTGAAGCCCCAGTGTGTGGACACGTCCTGGAGTAGCTGTTCCTTTCTTAGAGCTTTCTGAGAAAGCTTCAGCCCCACTGTTACTAATAGAGTGGCTTGGAAAAGGCAAAGGGGACAACCACAAAAGTTGTGGTGAGTGAATGTTTTGTCTTAACTGCATCATTTATAGGGTCCAACTTTAAATTTTCTGTGATTTTGTTTTGTTTGGTTTCTTTTCTGTCATCTTTTTAATCATCCTTTGGATGCTCTTTAATAAAACATGGAAGACATTGTAGTATAAAGTTGCTGCCAACCCAACCAGTAGCAGTTTATCTCAGAGAAATTCTGGTATCAACATACCGAGGTTTTGGAAAATGGCCAGTAATATTTTCTGAAGTAATACTTGTGCTTACCTGTGCATCTTCATATTTATCTGGAGGCATGATGCTGGACAGCCAGTAAAACTCGTGTTTGCTCTTGGGTGTTGACTGCAGCAAACCCCAAATCAGAGAGCAGCAGCAACATTCCATGTGACTCCGTGGCATGTATATCAATCAGGAATTTCCCATTTGTAAAGTCTATGGCTGGAATGAGGGTACAAATAGGAGAGTGTTGGGTCAGAACAACGAGATAGACACAAGAGAAGACACCAAGATATAAGAATGTAAGGAATAACTAAAGAAATTACCTCAGCATGGAAAAACAATGGGGTTAAAATTAAAAACTACTCAGAAAAATTTCCATGAGTAAGGACTGTGTGTGTGTGTGTGTGTGTGTGTGTGTAAACAGGGTGAGGTTTGAGAATAATCACATGAAAAATAGTTTTTCTATGTACTGTAGAACAGCAGTGCTGAATGCTCTGGAATAGCAATTAAGAGGCACTTTGTATAGTAAGCTACAGAGTAGCATTGGATACCTCTGATTTTTGTTGTTGTTTTTGTTGTTCTGTAATATTTTAAAGGGGGAAAGGGTGGACAAAGCCTGTCCTTCTGACATTGCTGCTGTGTCAGATCTGCTGCAGATAAGCATTACTTTCTGATAGTCCACTTGGTTTTGTTCAGGCTGGAGCAGTAACCTGTGCCTGCTATTGAGCTGGGGAAGAGTTCTGGAGGGTTTTTTTGAGGCATGTGATAACAATGACTTGCTACTAATAACATTATCTTAATCAGTAGATAATTATTATTCCAGCCATTCTTGGCTTTCCTTTTCCTTCCCCTACATCCTCCTCTCCTTAACCCTTTTCCCACCCTGCCCCCAGCATAATTTTCTAAAATCCTCATGTTATGAAGCTGTTCCTCTCTTTTTCTATCCTATACTGTGCTCTGTATCAGGGTGAGATGGTTTGATTCAGGATGAGTAGAAAAGAGCACTGGTCTCTGGAATATCTCATTTTTGTTCTAGAAGGGCAGAGCTTTTTCAAAGGGGATTTATATATATATTTTTTTAATAAATTGGGATATTTTGTTATCAAATTCCTACTAGGAAATTAAATGGCAGGGCATAGGAGTTGTCAGCCCATCAGCTTGTGGTTGCACACAGATTGTATTGCTTTCATTAGGCTGCTGTGCTACAAGGTGGGGAAGGTGAAGAGTATTTTATCATTTATCATAAAAAGAATTACTGTTATAATCATGTTGTATAATGTTTTAATACTCCCCATGTTGTAGTTCAGACTGCATGTAACTGTTGAATACTAAAGAAACAAAGTATATCTGCTTCAGAAATTATTTGCCTGTTGTAAGACTGGACCCTTGTGATTTATATAAATGTTTACTATCAGTATATTAGAGTATCTTCAAAAATAAAGCCAATGGCAGCAATCAAGTCCTAGGTGGATTTCTTTTTGTTCTGTCTCATACTGTGGGAAGATAATTTAGTATATGTTTTTATGAACATCCTGTTCATAACTAATTTGTTTCTATTTTTGACAATATTTTAATGTAAATATGAATATATGTGCTTAAATATATTTTTTCATTATGTTAGCTATTTTCTTATTTTTTTTCTTAAATTCTTCTGTAATTTTCCTAGTTTTCCATATTACTTGTTCAGAGTAGGCACAATGTAGAAGATCCTGTGACATCACTGTTCTTGGGCATATTGACAACTAAACTGTTGATACTTCAGGACCTATTAGAGGTATCATACAGTTAATTTTGAAGGATGTTTATGTTAAAGTGTAGGACACCAGCCTATGTTGCTGTGAACTGCTGGGCTGTGTTGAAAGGGAAGATTAAAGAGGAAGTGGAGTTTATTAATAGACTCCTGGATGACAATGGCTTTGCAGTGTGCACAGCTCGACTTTGGCTACAAGACTGGTTGTGAGAGATGAAAGAGCATTTGGGATGAGGAATACAACAGAATAAAAAAACCTGTATAAGTGACTAAAAAACAATCCACTGCACATTCAATTATCCTTTTATGTTTTTTGCACTTAAAATTTTTAAAGTTCTGTCCTTATTTATTAACATTTAGGTTGAAAGGTATTAAATTGCTCGTTAATTTAAGGGAATTGGGAGTAGCTTTTTGATGCTTCTACATTTGACCTAATTATAAATAATGACTGTAAAGAGTTTGTATTCATATTCAGATGCCTTTTTGAACAAGGGACAGAAGCATTGCATAGCCTCTTGAAATTGTCATGTTGGAGTAGTTGTCTTGCCATTTCAAAAGCATTTGATATTTTTTATTAAGAGTGGAAAATTGCATAAAGAACAGGAAATATTGTTGGCTTTACTCAACTGTCAAATAGCAAGTGGTGTTTTGTTTGCAGATACCAGATAACTCAGTAAAACTTCTGTGCTTACTCGGCAGAACAGGTTGAGTTGGTGTTTTTTTGTCTTGATTTCTTTTGTTGTTGTTTTAAAAATGGACAAAATGTCTGACTTAATGTTTTCATGATCACTTGACTCAAAGTATGATTTTAAAGGGGTTTTTTTATATTTACTGTAAGTGGTGTTATGCCTTACAGGGGGAAAGTATTTATTAATGACATATTTTCTTCTCCTAATGTGAAAATCTGCTGTTCAGCTTCATTGCTGCTTTAAAACTCGGTGTGTTGTGCTAACTTCAAAGACTGAAGCTTTAAGTTCTAATATATTACATTCCTTCTACTTAAAATATTTTTCCTCGCTTTCATAAAAGTGGAGTACAAATAACAAATCAAGTTGTGTCAGATTAAGATGTCAGAGGAGTGAAATAATTTTGAGGGAGACTAAAACCAAGGTTTATTTCCAGATCTCTCTTAAAAGCAGATAGTTGGGGAACTGGTTACAAGTAGGGCTATGAAAAAATTATAAAAGGATATGACAACTGGGATTAAGTTTTATCTTAAAGTATGTATGGAAAATAGAGAAAAGGGGGATATTGAAAAGCAGTGAAGATAAAAAAAAAAAAACTTTTTAAAATTATCAGATCACTCTTAGGAAGCTGGTCACAGGGTGAACTGTTAAGCAGGGTAGTAAAACTGAGCATCAGTTGCAGATAATAAGAAAGAATAGCTAATAGGATGTGATGAAGAACTTAATGGCATCATGACCTGTGCAGTCTGAGTAGCTCTGGTCCATGGAGTTGCTGAAATGGAACAAAGAGTGGACAGTGACCCAGCAAATTTTGCTGAGAAAACAAATATTTTTATTCTTCTAAGTCATGGGATGATTTTGGGATGCTTCCCAAGGGTTGTAATTGCTGATGAATTGAGCAGCACTCAGCAGAGATAGTAATTTATTGGAGATAGCTGCAAAGTACTGCACTTGTTATAAAGTGGCTTAGAGCAGTCAAACGGGCTACCAAGTTGGATACACAACATATTAATGGGGATGTGCAGGAGAAATGGAAGTAAAATGTGAGTATGCTTTGTGGGGAGCAGTAAGATTTAAAAGAAAAAATAAACTAAAAATGGCACCAAGCAAAATTGTCAAGTATTTTGTGCACTAAAGGGAACACATGGTTATATTTGGGATGCAATCGGTGCAGCTCAGAGTTAGTTTTGCTAACTGCATCTGAGGTGGTAGTAGTCAGGTATGCCTCAGAAAGGTCCAACAATTCTCAGTATGGAAGACCAAAAGCAGCTCATCCATTTCTTCAACTGACAGAAGATTTTAAAGCTGAGAACAGAATGTGATTTTGATTGTTTTTTGTATGAAAGAGGAAAGTGTCAGGACAGACGAAATACAGTGTGCAGTGTAGGTCAGTCAGCTGCTGCTGCTTTGGAAGCAGGAATTGTTCAAGTGAGGCAGTAGGTTGAGTTAGTGATTCAGAAGAGAAGCTGTTTGTATGGTGGCTCTAGTAGCACAGAGCAGGTTGAGCTTATTTGGAAATGGAGCTTTTTTTTTTAATTTAGGTACAAATTTTATCTGATGTAATTCTAACTATTTTGCAGAGTTAAAAGAAATCTCTTCTGTTTAATGACTGAGATATAGAGAAATATGCAGATATGTATTAATTATGTACATATAAATGAAAGAGTATTTGCCCATGGTAAATTTGAATAGAGATTTGTTAATTGTTTGTGGGCTTCTGAAAGTCACTTTCCAGAGTCAATTTAAACTTCAGTGGGCATGTTATTAAAAGGAGAGGTATTTTTTTTAACTGTTACATTATAACTTTTTTTCAGTATTGCTGTTGTATTAGAGGTTTAATCTGATATGCCAAACTTTCAGGATGCTAAATGTAGCTTAAGAAGGAAAGGCTTTTTTTAGTCTCAAAATAGCTAACCAAGTTTCCTTTTATGCGAACAATTGTTTTGTTTTGATAATGCATCTTTCTAACAATCTGATAAGTTTCATAGAATATGCATCAAAAGGTCATTTCAGAACTTTCATTTGAAAGAAATTAACTGAGTTAAAATCAAGTATGCTTGACTATGGAAGTTGCCATATGGAACATCTTGTTCACTTCTGTAGTAGATTTTATTCTTTGTTTAGTCAGTCTTTTACTTCTAGAGCTATTCCTAAAGACCATTGTATCAATAATAATAGCTTTATTCACTAAAATACAAATTATTTGAAGCCATATCTATCAAATTGCAATTGAGAGAAGTTCCATAATGGGTCTTTAAGGCATCACCATGATGCAAATAATAATTGAGCTTATTGGTTCTATTCCATACCCATTTCAACCATAATTTTCCCATTAGGTTTGTGTTACTCTTGTATTAAATCTTCATCTTTAAGAGACTTCAATTCATATAATGTATTTTCTTTTCCCAGATCATTTTCTTCAGTAAGTGACAGTAAGAATGAATGGACATATAACAAATACCCCTCCCAGTGGATATGGAAGTTATTTTCCTCAAATGAAGTAAGTTTATGTCTTTGATTTTCCTTTTGTAGACAAAAAAAAACTCAGCCAGCATTGTATTTTCTCCTTTATGCTTTTGTTTCAGGTATAGCTATGATCCCATTGGAATAATGTAAAGGCAGTTCCTGTAAAAGAATATGGGATTTCTAAACTACATGACCAAGCTGATAGATATCATCTCACTGTTGACTTTTCATTAGTGTAAGGTTAAAGCTCCATTCCTGAATGGAATTAGACTGGACACTGGGGGGGGAAATCACAGAAAGAGTAGCCAGAGACTGGCAAAGGCTGCCCAGGGAGGGGATTGAGTCCCCAGCCCTGGATTTGTTTAAGGGTTGTTTAGATGTGGTGTTGGGGAACATGATTTAGGGGTGAGCTTTGTAGAGTAGGGTTAATTGCTGAACTCAACAATCCCAAGGGTCTTTTCCAACCTGAATGATTCTATGAATCATCTACAACACAAATAAAAAATTGCTGTAGCCATAACGTCCTCATTATATTACTCAAGAGACATCTTCCAGAGCTGTTGAAGGTGAGCTCTGAGAGAATGCATTTTTTTATACATAAAAGATGAGGCTGCCTTTTCCATCAGTGAGAAAATATTGTTTCCCAGTAAACAGAACTGAGTAACTGTTACCTGACAGTGTTACCTTGCCTGCAGTAAGAGGATGCTCCCTGTATCAGAAGCATGGCACTAAGCTCATTTGCAGTGGACCTAATCTGATGCCAAAGAACATGGCATCTGTGGAGCAGGGCATCTGGGCTGTCATCTGCTTCTCATGTTGTTCCTTTAAAATGAGCTTGTAAATGACTTGTTACACTATAGGAAAGTCAGGTTGCTTTTTCATTTGTTGTAGGCAATAACAGTCTTCTTATGAAAAGCAATTGAAATTGTTCAAAACAATTAACACTTGTATATGCAGGGGGAAAAAACTCCAACAACTCCTACCAAGTCTTTGGCATAGTTATAATAACTATTATTTAGTGATTTTAAATACTTTTTGATAGTATCTGTCTGTACCACACCCCCATTGTATGTGATATTAATGCAACAAAGAGAGAGATTGGAAGGGCTTCCAGCTTAAGCAAAATGTGCTTCATTGTATTCTTGGTTTGGAACAATTACCTAGGATCACTACCTCTGTTATTAATGTTGTAGATCTGTGTAGCCCTACATAAGGGAAGGACTATTTTCTTTTTTTTTCTGTGTCTGTGTGATGAATACATCTATACAGACATTAACCACAAATGTTTCCTTCCAGTGGCTATGGTTCCCCAACTTTTGCTCAGGCAGAGAGGGAGCAGAATTCAAGAACAAGTGCAAAAGCTCTCTATGGTAAGTTGGCATAAAGTCTTTAAACTTGTATGTTATAATTGTTTAAATATTTATTGTGATGTTATGATGGAAATATTTTCTGCCTATAAAACAAAGTGTGTGTGCATACATATCCGTGTGTATGTCAATCAAAATTAAGCCAAGTGATTTTATTCCTGCTGAAACTAATGTGGCTTAGAGGAAAATGTTATTACAGTTTATTAAGAAGTCCCACCTGCTAATTTTTAAGGCAGTAATGTATAAAGCATTTAGCACAAAGCTAAGAGTGATTGTATAGCTAAGGTATGTACCAGGGAGGAGGCATGCAGGGGTTTAGCTGTGCTATAGGTTCCATTTAATATCTGTGTCTACCTTTTCCTCCCAAACTTTATCCCCTGCTAGCAGAAGTTTACATTATTATTCTTGTTTGACACAAGATTTTAATGGAATTTAGATTTGATGTGATGGCTTTGGCGTACTATTTGAGCTTCTACTTTCCACAGGCTTTGTGACTTTTAAATGCAGTGTTACTTACAAATGCCTAGATGTTGCTGTACTTAGCAGCTACAGATGCTAGTATTTGTCTTGGCTGTATATGCTGCTCTCTAGCCCATGGCCACATCCCTGTGAAGGCAGAACATGGTGTTCCTTGCCAGCCAAATTGCACCATTTCCTCGTCATCCACCTCCACTGTGAACACATCCTGCTGATTGCTGTGCTGGTAATGGAGATACAAGCAGCATTGAGGCTGAGAGATGCTCTGCTGCATAATCTGCCTGCTGTTAAACGCTCTTTAGAAAATCAGTACAACTGATGACTGGAAGAATGAGGTCTGCAGTGGGAATCCAGTCCTGTGCAAGACAACTCGTACTTCAGTCAGCTTTCCCTTGCATCTACCACCTCTTCTGCAGATTAACAAACTGGGAGGCTTAAAAACTAGTGACTAATAGCTGCAATATCCCTAGCAGTGACTAATCTTTTCTCCCTCCTTTTTTTTTTTTTTTTTTTTTTTTTTTTTTTTTTGATGGGGTGATGGCAGGGAGGGACCTCAGAATTTAGGGGAGTGATGGTACGATGCTTTCTGGAATTAGAACAGCTTAACTTTGTCCTTGGAAAGACCCTAAAGGAATCAGGTTTGGTTGCCCTTCTGTGAGCACATGAGAACTTAAAGCTTTTTGGTTGCCTTGAAGGCTTTCAAAACACTTTGAAGTCCATGAGGCTAAGAAGTTCATAAAGGAAGGAGATTGCAGGTCTCCTAGCTCTTTATCATCTGAAGAGTGGTGTTAAAAAGCTGACATGGTTTGATGGCTGAAGGCATTTTCCTAGTGTGAATCTCCACTTCTAGAGAAAACAGCAAATACAGATGTAGAAACCATTTGAAACACTTCTTGTTTAAAAATGATGCTATATGTGAATCAATATTAAGTTTAAATTCTTTTCAGTGATATGCTGTAAAAGTCAGTCACTTGACATAGTATTAAAGGCAGAACTACAGGTGAGGAAAGTTCTAAAGTTATCATATTAAACAGTGATTTCTAAATCCTGCATGGGTTCACTCAACAAACTGCATGTGCTGACAGAAATAGTAGGTGGAAACAGAATCCATCAAGAGACATTGCAAATAACTTAGCAGATTATTTTTTTTAGACATTGAGAGCATTGTGGTTTTTTGTTTTTGTTTCATATCATCATTTCAATTTTTCAAGAGAACATGGTTTGAACAGTGTGTCAGTATCACTAAGTGTCCTAACCATGTCCTTTAATCTTTGTAGGCTCTTAGAATAATACCTCTCTGAACTTCCTCATATCAAACATATGCTGGGATATTCATAAGACAGTAGAAGACAGGAATGAGGGAGTAAATTTGAGGCATATAATGGTAAAAAGCCTCTTGCTGCTAAAATACTTAATTTAATCCGGGTACTAATTGAAAATGCTTACTATATAACTGCTGTGCAGTGGCTCCTGTAGAATGATTTGTTGATCTTGGTTCACTTCCACTGCTAGTAGATATATCACAAAACTGTAGTTGCAGTTGCCAGGAACTGAATGAAATAGAAGACTCAGTTACCCTGGAGCTCTGAGTGAAGATACATTGGCACAGCTTCTAGAGAGGAGTTTGCACATTTTACTGCTTCTGCTGTTTTGTATGCATAAAGAACTAGGCTGTCAGTATCACCAAATGTGTGAACCAGAGAAAACAGAAAACATCTAAAACCTTTATCAAATTCATGGCAATTATATTTTAAAATTTTTTAACCATGTTACAATTTTGCTACATCCCACATGTCTTTTCTATCCTTGTGATGCTATGGATTTTTTTGCATGCTGTCCCAAGGTGAGTGCAAAGGAGTTGAGTGATACTGGAATTGTTAAAGTGTGTTTTAAATGATGCTTATAAAATGTTATTTATAGTTGATGCACAATTAACTAAGTATTTTATTTGAGATCCATGAGACTGAAAGCCTATAAATCAGATTGGATGTGCAGTAGCTTTATTTTTATACTTCATATGTGTATTTTATAAATTTACACTTTAAATATGTAAAGCTTATCTATTGAATAGATTTGTTTACAGTATATTGGAAAATACATATATAATTTTACTGTAATAGTAAAATGGACAATTGTTTTTGTTTTGTTTTTGTTCTAATAAAATGTGACAGTGTAATGTGAGCAGAAAGCTTTGTTCCTTCTCTTGGAGGACTTCTAAATGTCATTTGGACTAAAGCACCTATCCATGGATATCAACAAATGCAGGTGGTACTTGGTGTAAATGACCACTTGATCTTGAACTCAGGTTCTTCCAAGAAAAATAAAGACATAATAATAATTTTTTTTATTATCAATAATAATAATATGCATGTGTGTATATATACCCCCCCACACACAATTCCTTTCCCAAAATGAACTCTACAGGATAAATCTCTCTGAACTTGGAAGATGCCCTCTGCACATTCTTAAGGGTTTTATTTCATCATTTACTTCCTAATCCTTCCATCTGAAAGCAGTTTTGGCTTGTACTGTCTTCTGTTGTTCTAGCATTGGCTTCTCCATTTGTCTTCTGCAGCAATGCTTGCAGGGAAACCTGCAGCATCAGTTGGTACCAGTAGCCAGGGCTGTGCTGGGTTATAATAATAACCCCATTCCAAGAGCAGCAAGCAAGTGGTTTGTGCCAAATTATATGACCCAGAATTGAAAGATGTTACTCAAATTGTCTTCACACCACATCAGGAAAAGACCATAGGTATTTATACGTTGTGTCTCCACTGTCATGGCTGTGATTAGCACTGTGCAATTACATTGTGCAGCTCCAATTCAGAGCAAAAGCTGTAGTGCAGTAAATGCAAGGAAATCACAAGCAGATCATAGACTAGGTAAATGAGTCTATAAAAATAAGTCATCCATGTAAATGCTTGTATTAGTTGATACTCAAATAAATTGACAATTGACTCCTAAACACTACACTTTGTTAGATAGCTCTATGTAAGCCATCAGGAAGAAGCTTGTCACATGAATCTCTGGAAGTGTTGGTGTTTGTTCCTCTGAAAATGAGATTTGTTCTGACCTCAAGTTTTGACCTTTCTCCCCAGATGTATAGGTCACATCTCTTGCACTTTGTTTTCAGTCTCATGTTGAGTTTTTCCAGCTGCTGTAATAGATTCTTAAAGGGATATCAGCAATTAGACCAGTGGAAGGAAATTACATATGTAGCTCTTCTGCTTGATGATGTGTGGTAATTATTTATCCTGTCACTCCAGGATTCTTAGGACAGCTTGTGAAAAAATGCAATAATACATATCCACATGGATTGTCATCAGATTTCAGAGCTTTGTCCCTTTCTACACTGTACAGGCATTTTCCAGTATGACTATATAAGGGGCAAAATATGATCTATCATTACCCATAACCATAGCACTGATAACATTTACTATATCTAGACTATGCAATTATTTTTAAGACATTGATGGAAGTCTGGGCATTGAGATTCCTCATTTCCATTAGGGTTTTAGGAATTGAAAATTCATTGTGCCTAAAGGTATTGAGCCCCTAAACCAGCAGCACCTTTGCTTCAGGTCATCTGTGGAGACAGCCTGAAATATTTTGCTTGTGGTAAAAAATTTTCATACCTAGGTAAAGAATTAGATTTTTCTTGCTGTGATACATTTCTCTGTGATCTTCTGGATAGTGTCACAGAGCTGGGTAGCTTTCTAATTTGCCATATTGTTTTGCACCCTCTTACAGCTGGAAAATAGGTGAAACAGGACTCTAGGCTATGTCAAGTTGTCTTCATAGCTCTACCTCAGCAGTCCTTGGGCAATGTCGGTGGTTTTGTCTGGAACTGTGAAGTAGTTACCTTTCCAAAGGATGCAGTTGTCCTTTCCAGAAATAACTGGGGAGAGCACAGAGTAGGGGCAAGGAAGAGAATGAGTGTTAACAGTCTTGACAGTCCTGTTTGCGTCATGTAATGTCTAGTAGTATTTTTGACTTGGCTAAAAGTCTTTGGTCAAGAGGTTGTTTTTGTTTTCTGGTGTTTTGGATGTTCCCAAAAATGTGTCATCAGTACCTTTTAATGTTTTACTGAAAACAGGAACACAGGCCATTCCCAATGATTAGTGACTTCAGTAGGTCACAGAAACATGAATAGCAGTAGCATCTGCCCACAGCAGGAAGAGTTAGTTTCTGTGGATCAATGTTTCTGTTCCTCTGGAAGACTTGGTACAGTCAGGACCTATCAGTGAAACGCTGTGCTGCTTTTAGGCTTATTACCCTTCCTTTGTGAGAGGTTTCATTTTGCTCAAATTCCTCTGGGTTGCATTTGCTATAGATTGTGATTAAGAATTGTCTTCTGTCATGATCCTTTTTTTGTTGTTGTTGTTTCTTTCCTTTATCAGAGGGAAAATACGTCAGGTAAATTGTGTGCAGCATACCAGCAGGGTTTGGGATAACTGCAGTGTTAAGGCTGCACTGTATGTTATGTGTTGGATGTAAGAGCTGCAGTAAATAAATAGAAAACACTTCATGCATGAAGGGATTTATGAGAGGCTGAGATTGATCGGGAGGATTATGAGAGTGAACTGAATGAAGAACAGATTTGCAGGTTTGTATCAGTTCTGCTAGAAATACAAAACAGTGGACCACATCAGCAGAAGGGGATGCAAGTGGATTTGTGTCCTTTCTGAGGACGGTGTGAGCACTTGTAGGTAAAATCTGGGACATAAACCAGGCACTGGGAGAAGGCAGGGACTGAGATTTAGTTTTGAGCTACAGGCAAAAGCTATGGGACAGGGGATGCATTCTAGATGCCTTTTTAAAATTTTCCCCATTTTATTTCTTTATTTCCATTTTGTTCATATTATCACAGGAGGACTTAAGTTTCACTAAAGGATAAATAATGCTAGGCAGCCAAGAAAACCATCTTTCTCAGAGTCTGGGTGATTAACAACTGGGCTGACTCTGGGAAAGCAGACCCATTTTCTAACTACTGAATTGTAAAATGGTTTAAAAAAAAAAAAAGGGATGAGGAAAAACCCTTCCAGAAGCAATGGAAGAATTTTGCTTGATGCTGGCATACTTAATAAAAGATGTATTTTGAAGGGTGAGTAATTTCAAGCAAGTGTAGTTTCCATAAGGGGAAATCATGCTTAACTAATAAGCCTTTTATGATAATCTAAGTAGTTGGGTAGATGAGGGAAGGACAGTGGGTGAGGTATTCCTTAACTTCAGCAAGGCTTTTGATACTGTCTCCCATGGGATCCTCACAGCCAAGCTTAAGAAATGTGGATTGAATGATTGTGCAGTGAGGTGGATTGGGAAGTGGCTGAAGGACAGAGCCCAGAGTGTTGTGGTCAGTGGAGCAGAGTCTGGCTGGAGGCCTGTGACTAGTGGAGTCCCCCAAGGGTCAATGCTGGGTCCAGT
>JAOEGS010000020.1:0-18688 GCA_025447755.1 Corythornis vintsioides
GGTGGAATGGAGCTGTGCACTTCTCCAAAAGATCCATATGAATACTGGATATTGTGTCAGATTATTGTCAGTGATATTTATAGATGGAAATATGATACAAATAGAAATTTAGACATGAAACATTATATGTGCTGATATTAATATATATATAAAAAAATAATTTTTTTCTGTCATCCTAATCCTCTGACTAACCTTTTAATTTAACATTTGTTTAATAATTGGATTAAGCAAAGAATTTCTGCTTGATGGAAATAAGTGGAAATGCTGAAATGAAAGAACTAAAACTAGTTCTGCTTTAACTTACATTGTGGGGAATGGTGGAAGTAAGAACAAACTTACAGACTCCTCTCATATTTGTTCATATAAATATGAAATATTTCTCTGTTTATTTAAGTTAACAAGGGTCACCTGTCCTGACTGCTCCTCCCTGCAGGTGTGGCCTTTGACTTTCTGCATCCCTCCCCAATCCCAAACCTGCTGCCAACCAAGATGAAAAGTAAAAAAACCAGAACAGAATTAGTTCCAGCTCAAGCCAAGACTGTCATAAACTAGAATTTCAGAATTGTGGGGATTGGATGAGATTGGTAGGGTTTATTTTGTTTGCTATTTGAACAAATAGCAATTATGATTATCTAATTATCTTTGATTTCCTGAGAGAGATAAACAGCAAATGTCTTTGCAGCACATGTGGCTTTCACATAGCATTTCTTTCTACTTGCTGGCCTGTAGACCTAGCAAATTTTTGTTTGATCCAAGGCAGGTAGGCTGCAGAAGTGAATAGATAGAAGATTTCTGGCATATAGAGATGTAGCCTGGATGCCAACCTGATAAACCAGATTCTTGGATCCAGTTAAAAATGTGAGAGAGAGACCTTTCTATATCATTTTTCTTTTTACTTTTGGATATGAACAGACAGCTTTCCCTTGAGATGGATAAGGAAAAATGCAATAAATAGCATGATTGTTAAATAACTACTTACTTTTTTTTTTATGTGGACTGTATTTAATAAAATTTAGGTAGTTCCTGTCCTCTGTAGAATGGCTACAATTGCCTCAATGCTGCTGGCAGGCTGGTGTCAGTGATAAACTCCTATTAGTCTGCTAAAATAATTGTATTGAGTGGGTTTTACACTTATAGCAATATAAGCTGTTAAGGTTCAGTGAAAGATGTATTCCTTACTGATGCATAAAGCCAAATAGCAATCAAAAGCAAGGCAGGAATTTAGACTTTCATTGCAATGAAGAGTTGCTTAGTAACTGGTCCAGTGCAAGGGATAACATTTAGTGTCATAAAGAAATACTTGCCTGCCTTTTGTAAGGGAAAATCTCTGAGAGGCCAGAACATCTCCCATGTCAGGAAGGAATAGAGGTGTTGTGATGGATGAAACTCCTCTATAAACAGGTGAAAAAGCACTTCAATTGAACTTAATTTTATTATATTTATTATCATCTAAAATGTTGGACAAGTGATATTCAAGTATAAGGATGGTGGAGGTAGCAACTTGAAGCACTGGGGGGTTGCTTCATGGCTGATCAAACATCTCTGATTCTTGAGTGTGTGACAATATAAAGTGGTAATAGAAACATTTTATAGCTATTCTTAACTGAGCATGAAGACCTTTTCTCCAATAATCTGCTCAGTTCTGGTTCATCTATCCAGCAAAGAAGCTGGAAATGATTCAGAGTTTAAAAGGAAAATAAAAATCAGTAAGTATGATGTGGCATTTGAAAAACTAACCTTAACATGAGAAAAGAAGAAAGTCTATTTATTTTAGTAAAGAGTTGCTTAGGAAGTGACCCGATCATGGCCTGGGGGCCAAAAAAAACCCCTAAAAACTTAGTTTTGTGCTTAACCAATGGATCTTTCTGGTTGTATTCAGTCAACTCTGCCTGCTACAGAGAGGAGAAAAAAAAAAAGTTTTAATTTGTTGGCCACAGAGAAATAACACAGCTTCAAGAGTGCTTACTCAATTTCTACCTTGACCATCACAAAAATAATGATTTATACATTTCTGGTCAACTGTGCACATTGACAAGACCTTTCATCACGATTTATAATTTGTAAATCAGAAAAAATAGGATTGAAATTCTTATTATTCCACTCAGTTTTTGAGGCTGGGACCCAGCCTTATGATAGCTATTACTTAAATTACCTGATTGAAGATAGGGTGTTTTTGAGCAAGATCTGTCCCTGATGTGTGCAAGAACTTTGGGACAATAAAGCATGTTTATGACAGATCCCAGAAGTAAAATTTAGAAGCCTGCAGAGCCACAGTTTGAATGATTTTTTAGGAATGGAAATTAATCATTTGGGAGAAAAAAAAGTTCTCCCAAAGAACTGTAGTTAAAGACTTGAATTCAGAGTTGGAATATATTCTGAATATGCCCACACAGAGAAAAAGGGTCAGAGAGCATCTGTGTGTACCTGACCCTTTTTTTTCCATGTGTACCCTTTGCAATGATGTCAGAAAACCTTCAGAAAAATGTCTTCAAGTGGACCCTTAGAAGCTGGGAGAGAAAGGAGGGAGCTGCTCCAGGTAGGTGCTGCCTGGCAAAGCCTTGTCCTGGCAGCCTGCACTGGTGCTGTGGGAAACAGAGATGAAAAAAATAATGCAGATAGCTTTTATCTCCAGCAATGAAAACATCTTAAGTTTGTCCACTGTTGCCATGGTGACCGTGCCATCATATAGTATCCCTGGGTAACAGGCAGGAGGAGGGGAAATTCAGAGTCTTGGAATATGTAAACCAGCATATTCTCCTGAGAAATTGTTTTGCTCAAAAAGCAAATAGAGAAGGGTGGGGATTTTTGAGCATCTGTGCTTGAACTTTGTGCAGTCTCAGGGTGGCAGTGGCTCTGTTGATGGGGCTGGCAGCTGTGCAGAAAGCCATGTGTGAGAAGCAAGCCCCTGTCACCTTGGGTGGAATTCTTCAGAGGCTTGTGACACCTGGGTGAAAGGCTCACCTGCATGGCACAGCCTTTCTGGGTTTGGGTGTCTTTGTGTGTGTTCTGAAATGGGGTGGCTGAACCACCTGCATTGGAAGCTTCTCTGTTTTTTCTGCCAAAAAATACCCACCTCTCTCTTATGCTCACAGATTATTCTGTAATACTGTTTGGTTTCAATTTTGTGATTTATTGTGGGGGAGGAAAACAAAAGTTTACTGATGGAGGGGTGAGGGTTATGACCAAACCTTACTCCACCAGATTTTCAAGTTGTTCTTTTCCTTTTTGACTGGTGTTACTCTGCCCTCGTTTGCCCTTGCAGTTGGCAGCTCAGGTGGCTCAGCTCCTGGGCACAGGGCATTTTTATTCAGCTGGGAGCCCAGAAGGACACTCCATGAATATGGGAAAGGCTGGTTTTCATTTACATGAAATTATACATGCATAAATATGTTTATCATCTGCAAAACACATGTACTGTATCTAATAGATCCCATACAGAATGGGTAATTTTTTTTGCCTTCAAAAAAGACAAAATCCAAGGAAAGAATCCACTTGTGCTTCCTGCAAAGCTAAGGCATACAAAGTTGGACTTGGGACTCCACAATTCCAGCAACTCAAATGAGTATTGTGGACCTAGTGGCCACTGTTGACTGGGGTTTAGAATAGTCTGACTTTCTACTATTCTGATAATCTTATTTATGGGTAAAGAATATGCAAATAAGTAAGCAAATAAGCATAAACTTTATATAAAGCTCTGCTTATTCTTAATACTGTTGAAATACTGTGAGTGTAATTATTGATAGTTGTAGAAAAAGCAAGGATAATAATGCCATCAAAAGTGTTACACACAAACCTCTCTCATTTTGGCCCATTTCTGATGTTATCCTTACTCATCCACTATTTCTCTGGGTCCTGAGGTTGCACAATTAGTTTGGTCCAGCAGAATCTATTCTTCACAGACTCATTCTGACTCTTCCCAGTCACTTGCTTCTTCCCTTTGTGTAGAATGTGTTCCAAGAGGGCTTGATGTATTTTTAAGAGATTAGTTGTTCTGTAGAGGAAAAAAAAAAAGATAAAAAATAAAAAAGAACTAAATTTAAAATAATCAAAAAGCAGAACTGCTTGGCAGGTGATGGAGCTCGTGCTGCTGGCTCACCTTAAAGCTAGATCACTCTAGTTTGCATCTTCTTGTTACTTGGTGCTTCAACTCATTGAAGCTTTCATCCATTTTGAAAATCATCCTTTGGGACTTCAAAAAAGGGGAAGGGTTATGACAGGAGAATGCTGGATGGGAGGAAAGGATGAATCCCTGGAGGTGCAGGTTAAAATCAGGCTGAAAGCACCTGGTACGTTGGGGAAATCACTCAAAGAGCAGAGAGCAGGACATGATGTTTCTTGAAGCTTTGGAATTTAGTGCTTGGGGATTAAAAAAAATAAATAGCTTTTCCTCATCATGCTCTTCTGCTGTAGGTAAGGCAAACCCTCCCCCTGTGTTCAGTGTAGGGGAGATTGTGTGAGCACTGCTGTTAGGGACTGGCTGATTGATCCTCAGGGCAGGATTTGGCCATTCTGGTTTGGGGAACTGGATTATCCTTTCCACATCACATTTTTTTCACCACAAACCTCAAATTTGTAAAGAAAACCAGAAGCAATAAACAGTATGGAGGTGGGAGAAATGGCATGAAAGGAAAAAGCCATCACACTGAAATAGTGTTAAATGTAAAATCCAGCTTCAAGCGTAAGGAAGAGTCACAACCCACAGCTCAGGGTAATTCTTGTAAACAAGGAGCTTGCTGAAAACTCTTGATGGGGCAGAACTGGGGAAAATAAAATGACAGTGGGTGTATTTGTGCTGTACAGGTCCCAAAGTGGCAGCCAGAGTAGTATACATGTGTTTCTAAATATCCACATTAGTAAGAATGTCAGTGGAGCTGCAGGAGTTTTCACCAGGGCTGACTGCCTTTCATATTTATAAATCTTGCCTGCTTGCATGGTCTCTAAAGCCATCTGAAATACCTTATTTGCATATTTATTTCTTAACCTTAATATAACAATAAACCTATAACCATCTCCATTTTATTATGTATCTGATGCTTGATTTTAAATTAAAGGAAAAGAACCAGTTCATTAAACTGTAAGCTATGACAAGTGCAGGGATTTTTTGTAATGAATTTTCCAGTGAGTATAAAATACTTTCTGTGATGTTAACTGCAGCTATATTTTGACAGGATCATGAAACATCTTAAAGTTTGGAGTTGGGTTTTTTTTTTCTTTTTCTTGTATGTGTAAGGAACCAATATCAGACACCAGCTAATTCTGCATTTAAGACAGAATGAGTTTGCTTCTGCAACAATTGCCATGTCAATACTTTAAATATTTTTATGAACCTGCTATGTGACAGAGAGCTCATGTATATTATTCCCCAGGATGAAGGGTTAGGGAAAGAGTTCCCTCCATTTACAAATCCTTCTGAAATGATTTATAGATATTAGCTCATATGAATGAGGAATATGTGCTCTCTAATGACAGCACATCTATTCAGCCAACCAGTCCTGTGATTATAACTGGTATTATAACTGAATTTTTCTAGAAGTAGATTATTACCAGAAGACAAGATAAGAGAAATAGATCTTCTCTCAAAGAGATTTCAGTGTCTGTAAGAACACATCATATGTAAAACTCACTCTATCCCAGCCAAAACCAGAACATGCCAACTATAGTAAGTGTAAAATTAAATGTTAATATGCTATCTATGTAATTAATCTTTGTGATCTCCATGTGGAAAATATCCTACTAAAAATTCTGAATGAATAATACTGACAATTTGTACTGGAGAGAAAGCTGAGCAATTTTATGTGCAATATATTGCAGTTGTTCTGTTTGGGAGGAAACAGACTTGTGCTTAAATCTTCATATATTTGAATTGCACAAATCACATATATGCAAATTGCTTTTACAGTTAATAAGTGTTCTAACAAGTGATGCTTTAAAATGAGATGAATCTGTTTAAAATTTAGCATTTATATAGTATTATAGTGCTGTAAATACATCTAACAAAAATATTTCATTTATCATCTTAGACTCAAATCTTCCATTTCATGCTCTCTTTTTTGTGTTGGGCATATTGGTCTCCCTGAGTATTTTTGGCTAAGTTTCAGTCTGCTGTGATTCAGAACTTGTTGCCATATGTGGCAGTATGATGCTCTTCACAGGGTGGGCCAGGTCTGATCTGCTTGTTGTAGCTATATTCTCTGACAGGTATTTCAGAGTAGTTGCTTAAAAAGGAAAGTAATTTCCCATCTTCATGGAATGACAATAATTAGCTGTGGTCTAAACACATTCTCTTCAAAGCTGAAATATTCAAACCGTTCAAGATGCTCAAAAGGGAAGGTGGAAATAAAAATTATCAGTTTATGTTCCTAATCTAATTTAATTCCATCTTGATGTAGTTGGCAAACAAAACAGAGCTGCTCTCTGTACCTTCTTATTTTGTGGGATAAATAAATGAAGTAATATTTTAGCAAATATGTAGGTTATTGTAATAGGTGGAATAAGGCAGTTCAGTTTGCTAAGGAAACTTACATGTGCTTTACATTACCTGATGTGGTAGAAAACACTGAATAATTAAATGTAAACCACAAAACTGATAAAACAAGGTCCCAACTCATCTTCATCCTGTCTCCTTGTGCTCCTTCATGCTTAGGGAAACCATGAGCTCTTTAGTTTACTGCAGGAACAAAATGACTCTTCCCAGTGTGCCAGCAGGAGGAAGAAGGTTGTAATTTAGGGACCAAAAAGATAACTAAGAGGTGTTAATCATCTCATCCCTTTGTCCATTTGTCAATTTTTAACTGGCCCCTATAGTTTTAATGTCCAAAAGAACTCTGTCCCGTTTCCATTTTGTTACCTAGTGCTAATTCATTAGTGTGCCTGTGGTATTTGTCATAATAAAACCTCAGAGCTGCTCTCTGTGAAGGAACTAAAGATTATTTTTTTCAGTTTCATAAATCAAGATATTTTAATCAAAATTTTTAATAAGATTCTTAAGATGTAAAAAATGAACTAATTGCCTTCTTGAGTATAATAAAACTTATCTTTTATAGGTGAAAATACAAAGGGAAATTTAATTAATGTAGAGTTTTGGGACAGATTTATGCTGTTAGATAAGTAGCATCAGAAGTGTATGCTTAAAATTTTCAGAGTGTAAACTTCAGGTAAAAATTAAAAGTGAGCTTCTTCTGCTGCACTTTGAAAACAAACCTGCAATGTCCTTTAGCCCATACCTCATATAAAATTGATACTTGGGAAGAGAATTAAGAGTAGTTTGGGGCATTTTTAAGGGAAATAACTAATGTTGGTATGCACTGCTAATAAGCTTGTTGGGAATTTGACCATTGAAGTCAAAATGTTTTACTGAGGGAAAGTCATGCTTGACCAACCTTTTGTGAGGACATAAGCAGGAGGATGGATGATGGTAGAGCAGTCTGTGGGCTATCTTGATTTCAGGAAAGTGTTTGACACTGTCCTCCACAGCATCTTCCCAGCTAAACTGAGGAAGAGTGGTCTGGATGATATAGCAGTGGGATGGATTGTGAATGGATGAAGAATAGAAGGCAGATGAGGAGGTGTTGGAAGAAGGAAAACATTATATTTTACTGTTATAATAGACCTGAAATACAACTGCAGTGCTTGTGTTTGAGACAGGCAATGTTGGGGCTATGCCTGGGAGTTTTACACTAAAACATTGTTTATTTCTCAAATCAGAAGTGCTCTGGGTAGGACTGCTGTTAGTCATGAGGTGTGAGTCTTCAACACTGTGTTGTTTCCATCTTCATTTTAAGGATTAAGGGATACATGTCTAGGCCTGCTGAAAAGATTACTGTAGAATTAATGTGTGACATATGGATGACATACTAATCAGCACAACCTCAGGTTTAATTTAGTAAAATACTGATGGTCAGCTTCAGCATATTGTAGTACATCCTGATTTTGTACAGCATCCATCACAAGCTAACTGGCTTAATGCATTATGTTTATAGGATTAAATGAGAGTGTGATGTTTCTAGATAGATTATTTATCTATTTATTTATTTATTGGCAGTAAAGGACGAAGTTTTCCATGAAGAATTTTCTCACATGAGTAGGGTGGAGCCCAGATAGACATGGTCATAAAAGCTTGCCACATAGATCTGTGCCTTTTTATCCATAATTATGTAGAAAGCTTTTGGGGTGGACAGACAGACAGACACACTGTGTATAGCTCTGTATAGTTCTTTGCTTCTTTGTTTTAACAGCAGCAGACAGTGTAGTAGGCAATCCTATGCCATGAGACATATATTTTTACCATTGCACATTTCTCTTGGCTTCTGCAGAGACAAGGTCTCAGTGTCGTGCAGCAGTGATGTGTGTACAATACTGCCATGGAAACAGTGTGCTGCATTTTTTTTTTTAAACATGTAAGCTTAAACACTTTTTGAAGTGTACTACTCTCTTCTATATATTGCAATTTTAATGTAAAATAACACTTAGTCTTATTCTTTCAACCTAAAGAATGTAATTCAGAAGGGGAGGGTGTTTAAAGCTTAAATTCTAAGAAGTTAATGCTTGAGGAAAGAAAGTCTTTACTCCTTGAGTAGCTCAGGAGAAAAAATATTTTTCTAACTAGATGAAGAGAAATAAATGATACTTTTTTTTTTATAACAGGCTACAGTATTTAAGATTTATTTAATGAACAGTTATGATCTAACTGCAAAATAAGCTGAGAAATACTGACTACAAATGAGGATGGCAGAGAAGAAAGTATTATTGCCATTCATGAAGCCTGGTCTTTCACTGAATAATAAAAGCTGTTTGGGATGTCTAAAGGCTAGACCTAACTATTGGTGTGAGATTACTTTGCTGGGACATAAAGAGAATTGTTAGTGGTTGAAGATTGGTCCCTACAGATCTCATACCTGTGAATTTCTTTTACACTGATGTTTTGCTTACATGCTTCATGTAAGCAGCAGCACCTGTGTTTTGGAACAAATGCCCCCCATGGGTTTTGTGTGTAACAGAGCTGTGGTTTTGCTTTGAAGCCTTTCTCCAGCTGAAGGGAGCTAAGGAGCAGGGACAGATGTAAGAAAAACAAAGAACACCCCAGTTGAAATGCCTGATCAAAACATAGATGACATGATCTAGTATTCTGCTAATGTTCAAATAAGTCTCTTCTCTGATTGCCCCATGGGTGCTGTGCAATTCATGTGAAAAAAACCAATGATTGCTTGATGCTCTACGGGAGTAAAATTGACTTTTATATAGTGACAGAAGTGAGAGACAGAGTGCTCTTGAAGAAATTATGAAGATGTCATCCATGTTTAGTATTAGGCTAAAGGAGTGTAAAAATAAATGCAGTTGGTTGTTGGGAAAGAATGAGGAGATGTGTTTTTGTACAGTTGGAGTAAGTTGTGAATTTGGAACTACTCACAAAGCTAGTGAGATTTCTTAGCATCACTGACGTTTATTAAATGTAATTTGATATACAAGGGAATCATCAGTGAAATCTCTGAAGATATTTAATTGTTGTACAGAGGGAAAATTAATTAGAATGCATAAGAATTCCTATCAGGATATATGAGAAAAGGTAACCTCATTATTTGTGAAGTTTGCAATTACAGAGTCACAGAATGGTAGGGGTTGGAAGAGGTCTCTAACTCTAGAGTTACAGAGTTGGGTTTTACAAACATGCTGTCTAAATAAGCAGTTATTTTACTAAGACCATTGAAGCCATAAGAAAGTTTATTTTCATTATTCATCACTGCAGTTTCTAGCTCAGCTTGATATACATGTACCAAATCTAAACAGCTGTTGTAACTATTTCATTCTGCTTGCAGGTTGTTTTGCACCTTTTTACTACAGCTTCTTGCTGCTAGGAAAAGGCTGCAGCTCTGTCTAGGTTTCAGACTCTGTAACAGGGTGATGATGACTGGTTTGGGATTTTTTTTGTTGTTTGTTGTGTTGGAGTTTCTTTTTGTGGGGGTTGTTTTTTTTGTTATTGCTGTTTCTTGTTTTTGGTTTGTTTGGGTTTTTTTTTCCCATGAGGTTCTTTATTTCCAAGGTGAAAATAGCTCATCTCATAGCATTGAGTTATCAAGCATTTTACATACCTATTTTTTGCTCCTCTAATTTTAGGTGCAATGAACTTGACACTTCCCAGGATTTTTGTGCTGTACAGTGCTCATTTGCACACATACCTTGGAGATAAACCCTAGATTCAGAGAGGAAAAGGATTCATGGTAGATTGGCTTAATTCTTTTTGTGTGACAGATGTGCATATCCGAATAGAAACTAGACTGTTAAGCTAAGTAGCATGGAAATATATATGAGGATTGAGTACAAGAGATGTGGTCAGAGAGCCTTGTTAAATGCTTTTATGGCACACTAAACAATTTCATGTTTCTGTTGCACATTTTAAAATCCATTGATTTGTATTTCCTGGCTATGATCTTGAGAGATGGTGAGGTAACACAGCAACTGCTTAGTTTGGATCAATAATCTTTAGGTATAACATATGAAAAGAATATTCTAATGAGGCCAAGAACTGGGGGTTTGTGTGGAATTTTATAATTGCAGCACTATGGTCTAATAACATGAAACTTCTAAGTGGCTGGCTTAGTTTTCTTAACTCATTACATTGCTGGCTGGAAAAAGCAAATCTGATCAACTCTGTAAGGAGATTTCAGTGGTTCCTGATGCACTTCAGCGGAACAATTTTCATCAGAAGGGGGAAGGAAAAAAAACCAACAAAACAAAAAAGTTCCCTAGTGTCTAAGGGCTGCTCCTCTGCCAAATGAATACATCCATCTATAGAAAATGGAGCTATTAGGACTCTTTCCAAATTGAAAAATAGGAGGGGAAAAAAAAAATATTTTCTGACAAAGCTTCAGGCATTGTTGTTGTTTTTCCAGTTACATGCAGGCAAAAAGATTTCAGAAATGGAGTACTATAGAAGGGCACAGCGACTCATGGCGGCCTGGTGCAACCGAATGGAGCTTCCCATGTTCTCCAGCCCTGTTAGGCATGGTCAGATCACTGTGGGTTTAATTATTTTGCCTGATTTTACTACTAAGTGATGTTAAACATCATCTCCCAGGCACAGAGATACTTCTGAACTGTATCAGCAGTGTTTAACACCTTTTCTGTGCTTGAATGCCTTATGAGGAAAGGCTGAGGCACCTGGGGTTCTTTAGTCTGGAGAAGACTGAGAGGGGACTTGTTAAACGTTTATAAATATGAGGGCTAAGTGTCAAGAGGAAAGTGAGAGCCTCTTCTCCCTTGTGTCCTGTGATAGGACAAGGGGGAATGGTCATAAGCTAGAACACAAAAGTTTCTGCCTTAATATGAGGAAGAACTGCTTTACAGTGAGGGTCACAGACACTGGAAGGGGCTGCCCAGGGGGGTTGTGGAGTCTCCTGCTCTGGAGATTTTCAGGACTCTCCTGGATATGTTCCTCTGTGACCTGTGTTACATTATACTTAGATTATGATCCTGCCTGGCAGGGGGGTTGAACTCGATCATCTCCGAGGTCCCTTTCAACCCCTAACACTCTGTGATACTGTGAATGACTTCCAATTGCTTTGTATGAGATATGTATCCCATTTGGAGAAAGCTGTTGCTCTATTGACATAAGAATCATTGGCATTGCAGCCTAATTTTAACTCTGGCACATGGAGGCGACCTGGCCAGTAATTACAGTGTGTGTTTTGCATCTGCTTTCTTCTCAGACCTGAAATTATCACATTACCATTGCATTACCCCTAACATTCACCTTGTTTTATTTCTTAATATGTTGCAGTGAAACAGATTGCTTCCCCCCACATCATTAATTCGGGATGAAACTTCAACTGAACTCCAAAGTCTTAGGAAATTTAGGCCAATGAATAAATGCATGAAAGCACCAAAGACAGAATTGCTTGTCTGCCAAGTCACTTCCTTGAGATTAAAAGATGCTGTCATTTAATTGAAATCAATTATTGCTTAAAAATCACCAAGCAGAGACTCAATAAAATAACTTCTAGGATTAGCAGTCTTTTGAAGATGACAATACACCCCTGAATAAAATTCATAGTTATTTTATATGTCACATTAAACGAGAGTATTAAACAGTTTTTGCTCTTTGCCCATACTTCATTTTGTTTCCACGGCCTACTTTTGAATTTGCACAAATTAATATAGTTAGAATCAAGTTCTCTGAAGATAGAGAAATTACTGTAGCAAATAACTGCTATAAGGAAGAGGAGGATCAGGTATGCATGTGTAATGTCAAAAGAGTTCTTCATGAAACTGCTTTTACAAAAAACTGCTGAACTCCATAACTTAAAAATTAGGCCACAGGACTTTCAGAAATACTGTTGGAAAAACAAATCCTTGTTACTGTCGGTGGTGTTAATGCCTGTTTGATGGTTATGCAGTCCTGAGTCTGTTAGTAATTTAATCATCTTTTAGTCAAGCTCAATGTAATGCCTTGGCTGCTGAGGGCTGGGTTAGGGACCAGTTAAGCAATCTGGACATCCATAAATCCATGGGTCCTCATGGGATGCACCCACAGGTGTTTAGGTGCTGCTCAGCAGTAGCTAAAACATCTCTGTACTACCAACACTGTTCTCAGCACAAATTCAACATGCAGCCCCATACTGGCTACTGTGAAGAAAATTAAGTGTATCTTGGTCAAACGCAGCACAACAGTGCTATCTAGATGTGATAAGTAGTTAGCTGGATGTTTAGTAAAACCATAGTATTCTTACAGAATTTAATAATATTTATTTTTTAAGAATTGTGACATGAAGCCATGTGTTGAAAGGCTATGCGTGTGTGGGCATTCAGACCAAAAAACTAGGACAGGAAGAATGGAAAATCAGCAAATGAACAAGAGAAGATGTGTGAGTACAGCCTTAGCAGCTGCAAAGATGTGCCCTTTGTAAAACACGATGGGGAGGCAGCTTGCAGCACATCCAGCCCAGCTATGGACTTAACTCCTTCAGCATCAGGGACTTCTTGTGCCTTGCTGTGTGTTCTTCCCCCTTGCCTGCTTGCCCCCAGTTTCAGGGTAAGCTGATTCAACTCCCTGATAAGGATGGAAAAAAAAATAGAAAACACCTGTGTACTTTTTCTATTCTTTTATCTTTTCAGTTTATTCACCGTGGGATCAGATGACTGACAAAAACAGATACACTGAGAGCGTGGCAGGGGCAGGTGGTCAGGGCTTCTTGCTCTTGTCAGCAGTGAGGTGTTAGTTCAGCCTCAGTCACCAGGATAAGCTGTGCCCTCAGCTGCAGTAAGGGCACGAGTTGAGAAAGTGCACATGGATTGTTATAACAGCTTGGCTTTTAGTCTTTTTCTTCTTACTGGAACTTAATATTTTTCAGAAAGTGCCAACACTTCTAAATAAGCACTCAAAAAAGCAGCAAGGGCTCTACCTTCATATGAGAGAACTTTCACCCTGAGAAAGAGTATTTCTCCCCGTGCACAGTTATGGACATTTAGACTGTCCTCAGAGGAGATCTTAGTGACTTGAAAAACTGCTTCTAGTTTGTCCTTTTGAGGATAGGCTCACAGTGGTTTTATTAAAGGTCTTATGCTTGTGAGGAGAATGCTGCTGGACACAAAATGCTGAAGTAGCAGAAGGTAGCAGACCAGGGAGAGCAGGAACATAGCTGCTGCTTCCCAGATGCTCATGATCTAAGAGAAGGAAAGGAAGGTGGCAGCACGATGTGTTGCCCACGGTGGTGCTATCTGGTTCTTGCCCAGCCTGGTCAGATTGTGTCAGCCCCATGCTGCTCCCTGTGGACCTCCCAGTGGAAGCTGCAGGGTGGTAGCTCTGATATCAAGATTCAGACTTTTGAGTCTATCAGGTTCTTTAGGCTGCTACACCTGTTCTCACAGCATCTTTAAGGATGGCTAAATGGAGTGATGAGTGAGTAGTTTACCCTGCTCAGTCTCTGTTCATCACTTAGATGTCCAACGTCAGTTATTTTGTCATTTGCCTTTTTTTTTGTGTTCCCCCTTTTTGCTCTCCCCAAAAATATTTCAGTTTAGGTTTTGAATAGAAGCAGTAGGTTTCTTGGTCTGGATTCATTAATTCATCTGATCTTCCCAGTGTTTGTTGACTGCTCATAAGAAGTGTTGAGCAATAGGTTGAAATAGAACTGTTTGGGTTTGTTGGGTTTGTTTTGGTTTTTTTGTACCTTGAACAATTCAGAGTGCAGGCTCCTGATGTTAGTGATAGGAGAAACAACACACAATACAAATCTTTACCTCCTATCTAAGACTAACTGGTAGCAGAAACAACATTGTGTGTGTGAACAAGAGTTAACTTTGCCAGTGATTTAATTACTTCCATTAACTCCTCTTCTACTCTGGAATTTGGGAATACAATAATATTCCTTCCTGTCTTGCAGAGAATAATTCAGTCAAAGGAGTGTATACAGTGCAGTTTAGCAGACTGAGTTTTAATCCTGGGTTTACTGCACCCATCTGCTGACTGGCTGTACTCCTTACTTGTCCTTCAAGCAAAAACTTTAAAGATCTGCAGTGATTAAATTTTACTACCTGCACAAGGTGGGCAGAATGAAGATGGTTATTCCTGATACACAATAAAGTAATGGTTATTCTCTCATGCTCTCTTTCTTTCTCAGTGTTTGCTGGGATGAGGTAGAAGAGTACAGAAGCTATTATAGCTGCTGCATGCTGCTTTCTGCTAAGGTGTGACTGTCCTAAAGGTCCTTGTATTATGCTGGCTTTGTACTGGTCTGATAATTGCAAAGGCTTTTGTCTCCATGAACAAGGACACAGGTGAGGAAGAAGCAAGAGCAGGCATCTCGTGTCAGATACTTCTCTTGAAGCTCCTAAATTATCTTCTATGGGTAAATTATCTGTCAAATTAGTATAGGTATGCTACACTTGAGAGGATCTTATGTTAATATCATGAATATTTGTGACTGATGTGTCATTCATGCTTATTGGATGAAAAAAATGGAAAAAACCACGTTGGTGGTACTAGTGTAAGGGTTTGGTTCTACAGAGTGTAGCACGTTGGCAGCTTCTGGGGCTGGTCTTATTTCAAAGAATAGCCCTGAGAAAAGCAGTGAATGAATGGATGTTAAAACTGTTTATTCTATATCAGATCCCACTTTTCTGCTCTGTTTACCAAGATTAGCAGATGCCTTCTTTCCAGGAATGTAGCCTAGGCAATCTGGTGTTTTCTAGGGGAAGTGGTATTTATATGAAGTTATATAAATGCCTTAAACAATAATGGTATTTCCATATTTTGTTTAAATGATTGAGATAAATTACTATTGTTGCTGTCACTGAGCTTCTGCAAATGTTGACTTGCAAAGAACTCCTCGGGCACCTGAGCAAAAAGAGACCCATCCCCTGTTTGTGGATTAAACATTATTATATTGTATTTTTCCTTAGCTGTTTGAACTTGCTAGGTGGCCATAAGTGCATAAAAAATGATTGAGCATAATAGATATCCCTTGCTTGACTAAATGATGTTTTAAAATAATTTTTTTAACTAGACAAATTGAAATTAATCTAGTTAGAAAAATGGTAGGAAAACAGTGTGGTGTTTGTATAAGAACAGCAGCAGATGATACCAGTTGTCCAACTATCCACAGCAATTTGTAAATAATGTTTTTTCTGCTAGCAGGGAACAAATCCTAATGGAAACTAATTAAAAATAAAAAAAATCAAACCTCAATAAAATCTCACATCACAGACATCATGCTGTTGTTCTCTGAAAATTAACAGTGCCATTCTTAACCATTTTATTTATGTTCAAAAGAACATAAATAGCAAAATGCTGTCTTTACTAAATACCAGCCAAAGTAATCTTCAGGTTCCCATAAGCAAAATTATTCTTTGTGGTGACAGAAAGGTGAGCTCCAAGCCTTAGCCTAGAAAATGTGCACTCTAACTGCACAACTTCATCCCAAAGTCACTGCATTTTTCTATTGGAGTCTAAAAAGGGTGAGCCTGACAAGGACTTGCTGCCAGGGGTTGGAATCAGCAAACAAGGAGGGTTGGCTGGCTCTGACCTTTGTGTTTAGAGCATTAGCTGATATTTAGAGGCTCATGTTTATGTCTCTTCTCAGCTTGAGGTAGTTCAGCCTTGCCACTCAGAAGAGGGTTTTTGTTTTTGAACTGCCAGGCCCAAGATAGTCTGGCCGAGCTGCACTTCTAGCTTTTTGCTAAAGGTGTCTTGAAATTGAGTTAAATCAGAAATATTATTCTGTCTAGATGTTCATGTGAAAAACAGGTATCTTCTACTGAGATCCTTGATGCCTGTTTATGTGACTTATATTAAAAGGAAACAAACCCAAATAATCATATTTCATTAAATTTCATTTAAAAATTTTCATTTCATTTTTGATTTCAGAAGAAATGTATTTTTTGAAGACATTAAGAACATATTTATGGTTTAGTAAAGGTTCAATTCCCAGAGTGAGCAATGTCAACAGGAGTGCTTACAGAAACTCTGATGTTTTAAAATGGGACTTATTTGCAAATGGCAGGCAGTTTATGACAGTTTAAAGCTATGCAAATGTCACATCTTTAAATAGTAAAGGAAATAATGAAATAAAGGAAAATTATTCTTAAATTCAACAAAGTGATTACAACAGGAAGCAAGCAGTGGACAAATTTTCTGTTTTGCTTCCCTCAATAGAATTTTGTTATCATAGTGAATTTAAAGCAGGAGGAGTTCTGAAATCTGGAGGTGTAGTTGTTGTGTCATATCTTCTTCAAACTGATATCTGTTGAAAAATTCTGGTAAGCTGAGTTTAAAAGAAGTAAGTTTTTGTGGTTAGGGGAAACCAAAAGAAAACCTAGTTAGGTCTCTTACTGCACCACTAGCTTGTGCCAGAAGACTTAATGACAGTAACCTCCTAGAGGCAGGCTGAGTGCTGTATTTAAGCAAGCTATTAGAAATCTAATAAGGTATTCAGGGCACTGTTTCATTTTGGGAATGGTTTCCTTGGGCAGGGTCATAATCAATTTAATATTTCACCTCATCAGGACTTGCACATTTTCCTTAAGTCTGTTGCCTGGAAAAGCACCAAGAAAATTTTAACTCGTTCATACCATTTCTCTTACCTTTATGATCCCATAGTGAGAAATAAATTGATCCAGAGCTGTACAAAGTGCTTTTCTTCACTTGACAATGTAGTGTCAGCCATGCTTCACAAAAGGATTAAAGTCATCCTGTTAGCATTTAATACCATTTCAACCTGTTAGGATTCTGGGTGACAGTCTTTACAGGGATGTCAAAATCTGTGCAGTTCTCTCTGCAATCTTACAGCAATTTAGCTCTCTGTTGGACTACATAGTGTAACAGAAAACAGGCTGTCGAAAGGAGCTTGAGGTTTGCATGTTGGTTGGTTTGTGAGTGTGGTGATTTGTTAGTTTGGTGGTTGGTTTCATTTCTGGGCCAATTAGGATTGAGTCTGGCAAAAATATGATTTTCAAGGCAAAAAAGGTCTTTTGTGCAAATGGAAAAAATGATCTGTTTGTCTATCCAGGTATTAAACTGGTCTGAGAATTTTCTACTGTGATGATTCAGTGGTCTGGGTGTTTAGAGTTTAGTTGAGCCATTTTTAGTAGAGTTTAGAGTCTAAAAACATGAGTTTTCCCAGTTGTGAATTCTTCTCATGTGTATGAGCTTTGCCTACAGGGTAGCAGAGCCTAGCAGAGGATTATGTGCCAAACTAATAGCAGCAATCTATGAGGTGACAAATATTAATCAGAGTATGTAGATAACTGCACAAATGACAGAGTTTGGTGATTTGGAGCTTCTTCATGGTCTGTAAATGAGATTTCTGTAGAGTTTGGTTAAACACAACCAGGAAGAATTATTATTTCAGTGAGACCTGTCTGAAGGCTTGCCTGCTGGAATTTTATTAGGTGGAAAACTGCAGACAGACACAGAATTTTTTGGGTTACAACTCTTGCAGTTCTTGGGCAGCAAGCAGGCAAGGAGCTGAGAAAATGGTTTGCTGTGAGCGTGTCACAAGCATGTGTCACATTTAACAAACCAGGTAACTAAGGAAGAAAATTAGGATGACCTAATTAGGCTGAGATGGACAAGGTCTTAGTTTCTAATATGGATTTTTTTTGTGGTTTCCAGACCTGCATTAAATGTATTTGCTTTTAAACACATGGAAGGTTAATCTGTGGCTGAACTGCAGGCTTGAACTGTGCACTCTGTGGGCACTTCACCTGCCCAGCTCTATTTTGCTTTTGTTCCACATGCCTTGTTTTTTTTCTGGAGCATAAGGAGGGAACCTGCAAGGGTTGATAAAGCTAGGTGACTAATGCTCTGCTCTTGGCAAGCTTAATTAACATTCTCTGTAGGTGCTCTAAAGGGGAAGAGTACTGGTCATTCTGTTTTCAGAAATTCCAGATTATGTTGTTGAACTTAAATGTTGGGGATTGATTTAGTAGTCTGCTAGCCTGTCTTGATCTTGCAAAGAAAGGAGCAGCTCTTTGTTAGCCAGGTTGCAGTTTGCCTCTGTGCTGCAGTGACTTGCCAGAGTAGCTTTGAAGCCAGAGAAATTCAGTGTCCATGTGTGAATGTGATGGAACAAAGACCATGAGTGAGACAGATTCCTTATTCTGGAAGTGGTTCCTCGTCTCTGCTGAGCTCCCCCCTCAGCCTCCTCTTCTCCAGGCTAAAGAGCCCCAGCTCTCTCAGCCTCTCCTCAGCAGGGAG
>JAOEGS010000021.1:0-12531 GCA_025447755.1 Corythornis vintsioides
ATACACACATTCACATTGGCTGACCTTTCCATCCATCTCTTTTTGCCTTTCTTGAACTTGACCATCAACCTGCATGCTCAGCATCCGAGGCACTCCTTGCTCCCTGAAAAACTGCCAAAGGAGCACTTGCTGACCCCCGTATGGTTCCTATATGCAGCTCATGGTTCACCCTGGAGGATATTGATTTCTTTCCAGTGGTGGCTTCTGTGGCATGGTGTTATACAAATAAAGATCACTGTCATCCTCAGAAACCCTTTTCAGGCTGTGGCAAACATTATGCCATGGAATATCCTTTAAAAACCACTTGGGCATCCAACACTGATTGTAACCCAGGCAATCGCAGTATGGAAAGACCTTGCACAACCTCTGGCTCTTTTATTCCATCCCATAAAGCTGCATTTAATCAGTATTATTACCAGAATTTACTAAGCTTTTGCTGCCTCTAGAGAGCTTAGGACTCAGAACAAATCTTGGCAACTTAGAAGAAAACATTCAGTATATTATGTAAAGCTATTCTTAGTGCACACATGTAATTTCTAAGAGGCCTAAGTCACAGTAAGTGTGACTTACATACACAGTAAGTTTTAAAGTACTTAATAAGAAAAATGGTAATTCAATAGGAAGTTTCTACCCTGCCAGTAGCATGGTAGAAACATGCATGTAGGTTCACACTGAACTGTGCACATTCTCAATTGGAGTCTGATGTCCTGAGGGATCCAGAACAAGTCTTGATCTTGTGTGCAAAGATCACATAACAGGGATACAGTCCTACTGCTGTGCCCAAGTACATTTGTTCCCCTGAACAAAGTGGTTACTGTAACCGGGTCAGCAGACCAGGCTCATATCCAGTGAAAAGCCCATCTGGGTGAAGTAGTGGGACAAACAGGTTAAAGGATTATGCTGCCCCATCACAGCTTCAGCTGCCAGAGGACAAAGGAAATCTGACTAGACATGGCACATGAGGCTTTAAGAACAAAACTGAGGAGGAAAATGTCAAGAAAGAACCACCGAGGTAAATGTTACCTTAAAGGTTTAGTACAGACTGAGTTCCTTTCATGAACTCCTCCTCTGCTGAATGTTTTATGTATAGACATCAAGGTATATTGCCTGTCATAAGAGGCTGACAGGTGAGCAGTCACCCATCTAAGCAGACTGCTCACCTGGTTCCAATTCTAAAAACCCAAACCTTTTCTCATGATGTCACGTACAAGGGCTATCAATACTAGGCTCTCACTGCTGAAAAAAATGTCTCCTCCTTTGTCTCCCTCACCCCATATTAATGAGATATTTGTATTTTGAAGGCTGGCTCATTCACTGTCACCAAGTCCACACAGCCAGTAGCACATCACATCAAGTGTCCAGGCCGCAAAAGGCATCACACTTGCCAGGCGAGATGAATGGAGCTGGAAGGGCCAGCCCAGAACTGCAAACAGAGGGGCCACCTGATTAAACAAACCAGTCAGGATGAGCCACATTTTAAAATGCCCCTAGCACACACCTTTTTAACTTCTTGCTGCAATTGCCGTTTTTTATTTGCAAGCTGGGAAAAGGCCGGGTTGTGGCCCTAGGCAGCAACAGTAGATGTATATTATGGGGAGTACGCTTAGGGTGACAGTTATAGACACACTGTCTCCAGAAAAACACTTCATTTACAAGACAGATTTGACAGCTCAGTTTGTTTGCAATGCAGAGCACTCCTCCCAAACCCCCACATGGCCCTGTGAGCCTTGATTACTTCTTTGATGCCAGCTCTTCCATAGAGACCTTTGAAATGGAAGTGATGAATGAGGTCCTGTCAGGCTCCATTCCCTGGGTGGCCTTGAATCCATCCAGTTATCTGTTACGCTGCCAGCCCTGACAGTGATGAACACAATGCAGGCAGCTGACAACACCCCTATTCATTACAAAAGAAAAAAAAAAGGAGATAGATGGAAAGAGGTATGTTTGCCACCCTTCAATGCTTCACTCATCTACACTACCTTCAGAGGAATCTGCTTGGGGAGGAGATGATGGAGTCTGTTTACACAATTATGTGGAACAGGAGATCCAACATCCCTCAGCTCCGTCCACTGAGGCTGAACATCAAACTGCCCAGAGGCTGGCATTTATCTCATTTCTTTAATTAAGCCATCTGCAGTTCACATTTACTGCAGACATGCATTCTGATGAGTCTGTCACATGCACAATGACCACAGAGCAGCCTGACCACACTTCTATTTCCACATGTCACAGACATGGTGTCTCTGCTAACCAAGCTAGTACCTCAAAAAAGGATGAAAGCTGGGCAGAGCTGTTAGCCTGGTTTGTTGCAGTTATGGCAGATTACAGAGCAGCCTTGTGTTCTCCATCATCCTAACATGGGAGCAGAAGTTCCTGCATGTGAACCGCTGGATATTCTCTCTTCTTTTGCCTCCAGCAGATTGTCTAATCCCTCAGCGCCCTGCTTGTCTTGTTTCATCAGGACTGACCCATATGAACTCACAAACAAGTTTCTACATTCATGGAGGCTGGGAAGGCAAAGTATATCACCTTCTAGAGTCATCAGGCTCTCTGAAGCTACAGGGCAAGCGAGAGACACAAACAAAATGTTCAGACCTACAACACACAGAGCTTGTCATCTTTCACCCAGATGGATGCTGCTTCACCTCACTCTTTCCCTGTGTACTCCCAAATTAAAAGTCAGTCACACATGGCTACATTTATACCTTAAAACAAAATGCACACCACAGCACTCGCACTCTGGAGACAAGGGAATCTCACCTATAAGACAGGTTGAAAAATTTCTGTCTAAACTACTATGAAAGAGAAAACAGGATTTGGTTTTTGCTTTTAAATCACAAGGCTTTTTCCATGGCATCTTTTAATTTTCCACCACTAACACATCATAAACACAAAACCTAGAGAGGGAGTGGGGGTGCCATCATATGCCACTTCAATATTTTCCTTTGGAAAGATCAACCTGGTTATTTTCTGTCCTCATTATGACTCGGATTTCCCAAGCTGTACCACAGAAAGCTTATATTACACTGTAAAAGGAGGCGTTGCAAAATAATTCCAGAACAAATATCATTTCAAACAAGTGTTTACACTTTGATTTTGCTTACAGATCATAATCTTCAAGTTTAAATTAAAAGTTTTTGCTTATTTTTGTGTTCCTAAAACAAAGAACTTTCATAATGTTGCATTTAACCAACTGATACTAAATGTAGACTTAATCGGTTACCTGAACTCTGTCTACAGTCACCAGAAAGAAACATCTCCAAAAGCAAATTGCATCTTAGAAACCATTTTCTCTTAGAAACCAGTCTTTAGAAGGAGCAATCCCTTTGGGTGCTTCTTTCTTGTCATTTACTATTGAATATACAATATCTATTGTAGACTAGACATGTAACTTTGGCCATTAGTAAGGGAGATGTCAAAATAATGAGTAACATAGAGCAGAGACCTTTCCTTTGTTGGCCTGCATCTAAGTACTAAACTACAGCTAACAAAAAAAAAAAAAAAAAGCTTTATTTCAGGAAGCAACTGCTCCTTCAATTACAAAAGATCCTGCAGTTCTTGAAAACACTGTTGAAGACCAGGACATTTCTTGTTCAGAAAGCAGCCAGTCTGCTTCTCCTGGTTTTGTAGGGCCACCCTTCAGGCAAATGTAGTGGAAGAAGTACAGTAGACAAAGATTTTCACAGATGCAATGCAAAAGACCCAGTGGCAAGATAACCTCTACAGTTGTGGTTTTAATTTCATTTATTTTCATTATATTGTCTATTTAATATACCAACACATACTTTGGCTCTAATCATCTCAGAAATAGAAAACACCACAGAGAAAGCTATAAACTGAGCCTATAAATTAGTGCTTACTCCAATGTATCTCAGTACCTTCCTCTGCTGAGTTTCCACAAACCACTCAGCAAAGCCTGACAGACCTTGGTAAGAAATAATTTAATACAAAACCGAACCTCTATTCAAATAGATTAGTGTTTAAACATTTATGAGAAAAGCAGCTTTCAGAAATCCTGGGAACTTGCAGGTTCAGCCCTCCATGCTGACAACTGTTGCAACACCCCAAAAGGAAGGGCTTTGTTTCCAGAAGGCAGCTCCAAAGCTGTACAAGCCTGGGACAGATTTGTCCCCAGAATTGTGTGATCCACTCCTGTGTGAGCAAGAGTGACATTTGCTGCACAGATATAAAATCCTCTCTTATTTAAATCAAGAAATGAGAAAGAAAGCAAACATCCACAAGAATTGTGCTGCTGAGAACACAGCACAGAGGATGTTTATCACTAGATTAACCTCTGGTAGACATCACTCCACTGAGTAAACCCTGTTTATAGCAGTGGTAAATTTGGTGCTCAGACTATAACCTGACGGAGTGTAAATAGTAGAAAACCTGGCTCTTATCTTGAGTTAGAAGATGCTTAAGAAATGGCTTGGACTACTCACGAGATAACATCCGAGGTCCAAGGTACAATTTAGAGAGCCAAATTAATCCAGTGTAATTCTGTTCTCTCAGCCTTAAAGAGGCAATCAATCAATTACTGTTTATATCTGTACTACCTGGATGCATTACTGAAGAAAAAGACCATGGTAGAGAGTCATCTTCAAAACAACTAAATCTTTAACCACTGAAGGAAGCAAGCACTTACTGAACTTGGCTGGCCAGCAATAAGCAAACAGCAGAAATGCAGGAAAACAGGAAAAATAACTGACTAATACATGCCAGGTTCTAGTGCACTCAAATGTTATATCCAGTCCTGACCCTGAACATCCTGAAAATGAGTAAGGGTCCTTCAGAGGTCACCCCAGAGAGCCAAATCCACACATCTCACAGTTTCTTCTGCCCAAACCCTGAAAAATACAGCCCTATTGCTTAGCAGATGCTGATGGATGTGCAAATGGGGACACAGCTGCAATTGCATCAGGAGACATAAAATGACATGGTTCACGGACAGATGGCACAGAGAAACAGAGGAAGACATTAAAGGCTTTATCCTGCCCAACCCTCCCCCATAAATCCATCTCCAGTGGTGGATGTAGTGTTAAGCCTGGCACTGCCATCCCAGAGTTCCCAGAAACACCTACAACTATCTTCCCCAGCTTATTTTTGAGCAAGAAACCACAGTTGTCTAATTGCTGGTGTCTGGGATTGTACAAATAAAAAACACACACCACCTAAATTTTATCCTAAGTCATATTTTCATAAACCAGCCTGGAGCATTACATTTAGGTAAAGCTACTAAAATGGAGTGTGCGGTGTAGTGCACATGTATTAAACTCAAATGACTTTTTCTTTTGCATGTAACTAAAATGAAGAACTCAGAATTAAGACTCTTGTATTGGTCCCTTCATCCTACTTAATGCAGGAAAGATATATTGTCAGCACTTGGAAGCAGACAAGACCACTCTATCTGTGTTATCCCCAACAGATATGTCTCAAAATGTTCCTAGAGGCCTCCAGCAAGGAAGAGTCCATGACACCCAAACAATGTTTTCCTGTGGTTTGCCATCAAAGCCTTTGGGAAAGCTTTCCAAATACCTTATCCAAATTTGCTCCTTTGCAATTTAAGCCCAATTTTGTTCTATCCTTGGCTTTGATGAGCAAACCATTTTCTTCCTCTCTATTTGAAAACTATCACACTCTGTGCCCTTAGCCTTCTCTAGGCCAAATAAGCCCAGATAGCCCAAACTCAGCCCCTCCTCCTGTACCATGGAAGTCTCAGATACTCCTCTTGCTTAACCTGGTTCACCTCTTTCTGAAGGCACAATGACAGTCTGAGTAACCATGACTGTGCTTCATTCTGTATTTCAGGTTTGAACCAAAACCAAAATCAAACCTACTCTGCTGCTCATTTTGATGTCAGATCTTTCACAACTGTAAGCTCTTTTATATAGTAATACCTGCAGAACAAGCCTTTCTACCTGTGTGTTTTTATACTGCCACAACAGAATCTATGTGGTCTGAAGGAGGACCCTGGCAATCAGAATGGAGGAGTTGTAAACTGTTAAAAAAAAATAATAAAAATTATATAGTCTGAACTTTTTTAAAAAAGACTACAAAACCTGGGACCTTCTTCACAGATAAGTTATTTTGGGCTCTACAGGAAACTTTTGTGCAATGCCAATTCTCTAAGAGCTGCCTCCCCTAAACACATGGCTAACTCAATCCCTGGTGTAACTCCTGGATTTACACCAAAGATTTGTTTTACTCTAGATGTTAAAGATAGATGGCCAATTCCTTCAGCACCCAAAATAATCAGGTGTCTCACTTCACAGCTTAGAGCTAGTTGTTGAACTTCCTGCCTTTTTCTGAAAATAGACACTGATGTCTGACTTCCCTGGACCCATTTGCCTTGCCTTTCTATCCACTAGTGACAAATAAACTTCTTCATTTGCAAGTTCTCTATAAAGGGTAGAGCTGATAGACAAGAATGAACTGTGAGTGTCACTACAGGAGCAGAAGAATCCATCAGTCTCACTATAACATTTTGATTTGTGTTAATCAAAAGTACAGTGACATCTTAAACTCCAAGAGTCTGACTCGGAAGCTTCCAGAGTTTTCCAGAAATGATTCTGATCAATGGACCAGATTAATCAAAGAACAAAGAGAGATTCACAACTTGCTGCTCAATTACAAGGGTGATTCACTTCTAAGGGTATAAGGGCTTAAAACTGAAATAACCCAAGCAAAGGAAAGGAGCAAATCAAAGCTCTCAGCAGAGCCCTACCAGAGCAGAAGCAGGGTAAAGGAAAGAATTCTTTTTACTAGCTTCCAGTCGCCACCCCATAAAACTTGAATGTGACTTAAACAGAGGGAGAAGCGTTTAAATGAAGCCTTAGGCTTGTAGCACCTCCTGCCAGAAATCTAAGGCAATGCAAATTACGTGGAGCACCAGCCATCTCAGCATCCCTTGATGCAAAGGCAGGTGGGAAAACAGAGGGACCGGCACTCTCACTGTGCACCCCAGTCCCTGAAAGCACAGCCTGGCCGCCTGGGGCTCCTTAGGTTTTGGAAAGATTGCACACCGGGTCTGAGGACCTGTTCCACCATCAGCAATGACCTGCCTCTGTTGCTGAGCTCGCTGGGCTTTCCAGTTTCAGTGTTCTTTAAAAAACTTCTCAGAAAGGTAAGATTTGGAGACTGAAAGGAAACTCTAAGCTGGTGTCCTGCTTATCTCTCCTCTCCAATTCCCTGGAGCTCTTCAGTCAGAGACTGCATGTGTCTCCATTTGTCTTCAGTCCTCTTCCTCTGCTGCTTCTGATTGCCACTTACGCACGCAGAGACCTCTCTTAGGCTAACAGGTGGGGTCCTGCTGAGGAACATCTTTTACTTTTAAAAACATCAAAAGAAAAAATAAAATAAAATATAAAGAAACCCAGAGTCAGAACAAAGCACTTGTTTAACTTGAAGCCCAGAGTGCTTTTCTTTTCCTCATACTGTATGTGCTATTGTTAACTTTTATCAGAGGAACAGATATTTCAGGAATCACTTCAGAGTTACCACCACAATGATTGATGACTGGTCAAAAGAAACATCCAGAAAGCAATAAGCTGTAAAAAAGGGGAATGCACTGAGCCCGGTTCAGGATTGCCTAGCTGTGCCTTTCAAATTTCTTTCATCACATCTGTGACTGTAAGCACTGCAGGGTGAGACTTTGTGGAATATTTGGAGGTGCTGATGGGAAATCCATATTGCCATTTGTACCAACCTGAGGATAACAGATTTAAAGAAATGGAAACACAAGGACTTGGTGGGGGGTTGTGAAAGAAAAAAAGAGCAAGAACAGTGAGATTTATGTAAACCCACTGAGAGTGCACTTTGATGAAAGATTGAGATTGCTTTGAAAGACTTTATGGAAGAAAAAATCAAGTGTTGTGTACAGGGAGAGAGGTTGGCTGGGTCACTTACCAGTCTGTCCTGATTTTCCCCACTCTTTCCCTGAAACTGTTCACATGCCATATACGTCTTGTAGTGCAAATCTTGCTCTGAAGTGAAACATCACACAGAAGGGAAACTTTCTGGAATATTATTAACTTACGCTGCTGTTAGCATCAAAGTTGAGGTAGTTTGTGTATGGGAAAATGGGGGGGAAGACCCCAGCAGAAAGAAATACTTAGCTTATATGGGAAGCATGTGCACAAGAAGCCTGTGCTGTCAGATGGCTGCTGGTACTTACAGAGCCAAGACTCAGCCCAATGCTGGCTGAGCAATTGCATGCCACCTACATATGGGGTTTGTTTTTTTCCCTGGGACTTCACCCTGCTTGGGGTACTGTAGGAACCTCTTCCATTGCTGAACTAGAAGATGGAGAATTGAGTTGTGACTGGCAATGCCTGCCAGTAAGCATGGCTGACCAGCTGCTATGTGCTGTTGGTTGTCACTATGACCAATGGAGAGAGATAATTCAATCCAAGTGAGCAGTAACCTTCAGAAGAAATGATGCAGTATAAAAATGTAAGCCCTCAGTGCTGTCTTTTGTAATCTAGTCCCTTTGGATTTGCAGGAAAAGGATAAGAAAGGTTCCTCTAACACTGGCAATAATGGCTTTAATATGGGCCCAACCGTTAAAAGTTTTAAAAACTTTTAAAGGTAGGAGAAAGCAGAGAAATAAGCACCATTAGCTGTGCATGCAGTGATGAAGCTTTGATGCTGTAAGCAAGTTATGTCTGAGTTTGGATACTTAGCACATACATCCTCCAAGACTTGTCTTTTTTTAGTGAACATTTTATGCAGTAGCACAAAGACCTTAGTGCTTCTTATATTTTCCAACTGCAGATCAGTTTACTTTTCCTGAGAGACAGATACTTCATTGCTTCTTTGCCCTGCTCCTCTTCCCTTTACACTAGCAACTGTTGGAGGTTTGTGCTGCAAGGCACGACAATGTGTGATACTGGCTTTCAGCAATTTTGAGGCTCTTCTGCCCCATGCACCAACTTCCTGAGACAGCAAGCATCTCAAATCAAACTATGGATAATCTAGACAAAAAAAGCCCCCCAAAACTTTATACCACTATCAACACTTAACAGCTGTCTGGCACTTGAAGACAATTGGATCTATTTACAGCACTACAGGTCGTTACTGAGCTCATCCAAAAACAGACAATTAAGTTTCCATTCTGCCTATTCCACTGAATCCCTCACTAGATTTGCAGAGAATATTTTCAACATAAAAACACCACAAAAGAGAGAACAGGGTGAAGTCATGTCATTCCATGATAAGCATGGGAACCTCTTTCTACAAACAGGTTATACACAGAGATGTACACTGACTTCTGCAGGTCCCCCTGAGAAACCAGTGGTCTTTCAGCCAAACACAACCATTTTAGCACAAAATAAAAATGCAAGTACAGCAATGACAAAGCAAGAAGGTCAAGCTTCCATAAGGATGGATGTAGGGATATGAATTTCACCTGGATTTGGGTTTTACTGCTTTACTAGGTAGGTGGGTAGGTAGGGTGTGCCAGCAAGAAGCACAAAACCACTTGCATACAACCCAGAATGAGATAACGTTTCCCCTGCACAGCTGAGGGCTGCTTGTTGTCTTCCTCATGTGGTCTGTATGCAAACAATGCAATGTTTGGGGAAAAAAGCCACAACAAAAAACCTCCTCACCAAGACTGGCAGAAAAGTGCCGTTAGGCAGTTTGATTTATCTTCTCTTTATTTGACAAACTCTTTCTGCTGACAAATTAAAACACATTCCCCCCATTGTTTGTTATCAGTATCTCCACCAACCTACATCTAACAACTATAGTCCAAACTTTCCATCAGATTATACTGCACAAGAGGAAATCTCAGAAGGTTCTCCCTTACTGCCAGACTACTCATTAAATCCAGTAATTTTCTTCTGGCTTACTGCACTATTAAAACTGAGATAGGAAACTTCCTGTTCTGAGCAATTTGTCTGGCACACCTACTGTCAAACATGATGTAACACCACCTTAAATCAAGTGCCAATCAAGAATGTAATCTTAAAACTGCTGAATTCAGTAGCAGAAGTTGGTAGAAGCAAGTCTAGTCCAATCCTTCCATGCTGACTTTAATGGAATGAACCTCTTGTTGCTATAAGGAGAAACTGGTTCTGTGAGAATCATGGCCACCAGTATCCATGCAGGACAGCAGGACCCTGTGGTACAGGGAGAGAGCCAGGCAGTAAATGAGTCCATAGGATTTACCCCACTTATTAAGGAGAATTGCTCCCTGATACAAAGATGTAAGTACAGGTATCTCTGGGAGGTGCCATACTGTACTTTTGAAGCACACCAAAAGGTATTCATGGCAAAAAGTAGAGCCCATGTGGTCACTGGATGAATATCTCACAGCACAGTCCATTCATTCAGCTGACTGCTTTGTTACCTTTTAGCACATGACTTCTATGAAGCTTTTTACCTCCTCTTAGGCAGACTGAGGAAGAGCAGGTAGAGGTTAAGCAACACATTAGCCATGCTGCTGCTCCTGCACACCTCTGCACAGGCCAGTGCCAGTCCCCATCACCTGCTCAGCAACCAGGGAAGAGAAAACAGAAGTGCAAGTGGTGCTGGGGAAAGACAACCTTCTCCATCCTTTGGGTGCAAAGTAACTGCTGCTCCTGTACTGCAACCTGTAGTTGCAGTCATCCTGCCCAGAAGAACACCTGAAGAACAATGATTCAGCCCTCACAGTATTACGCAAAGAGAAACCAAAGGATAACTTGACCACAGATGCTCATATGTAAAATAAAAAACATGCCTTAGAGAGCCTCATTTTCACTTGCCAGCCATAGTTATCAAACAACGCTCATTCTTCACAAAGATGTGCCTCTGCATAACTCACTGGGAGGAGGAGAGACTGATTAACATTGGGATGAAACAGGTTGGCTCAAAATCCCAACCACCCTTTGGTGGAGGCTTCTGAGGACTTCAAGGAGGGTTTGGAGATGAGAGCGAGTGAAGCTTAAAAGGACACTCTGAAGACCTAGAACTGCATATGATCAAAACCAAACTTTGTTTAGAAATTCCTCCTGATCCTCAAAAATCCCTCTGTCATCCAAAACAAGAGCTCACAATGCCAAATGATCTGCCTGATGTTCACCAGCCTCTGGGGTTTCTAAAAGTTGTGGGCATGTGATGATCAACAACATGGCAACTTGCATTCACATCGTGCATTTGTGCTACTCTAGTTTGAGTGGCCTATTGTAAGTATACTAAATGTATTACTATATGTAAGTATACTATATGTATTCAGAGTACATTTCCAAAAACACAAACAAAACCCAAGTAACTAGGATCTGAGGGTGCCCCTTAAAGATAAGAGAAAAACATCCTCTGCAGAAATCCAAGTAATCATACTTGGACTGTGTTGGATGTGCTGCTTAATTCGCAGCAGCACATCCCCCTCACATTCTCTGTACAGCTGTGCCCATATCTGCATCAGCTCAAGTCCTTTTTCCAGCCCACTCTTGCCTTCTCTGAGACCATCCATACATAGCAGAAGCCAACCTTCTTCATTGGACACATGACCTGGAGGCTTTACTGCACAGTCACAAAATTCCTCCACCCCATTCCCCCAAAGACAAACAACAGAAAGGGCAAATTGGTCTGAGAGACAATTTTAAAACCAAACAGCTTGAAAATCGTTTCACTATTAAACCCAGGTTTGAAGGTCACCTGTGTATTACCATTAATGCTTGCAAGACAAAAAAGGGAAGGTTTCAGAGGTTCTGAGTGCCTACAGCTGTCCGTGGTCTGTAATGTCTAACATTTGTGTGCTCGATCTCTCTCTGTGAGACTATAAATGAGCTACCATATGTGAGGCAGAGTAATAAATGCATTAGCAACACATCTACCTTTTTGAAAGGGCATTGTTCCTTCTATTTCCAGCTTGCATTAATACCTCTCTCTTGCTCAGTTCATATAGTTCTTTCACAGAGAGATATCATTAGCTTTCCAAGAGACACAAAAGGGCATGCCTTTGAACTTGGATCAGTTCATCTCTATAAGGCATTATCCAGTAACAATCCAAGGTTTTCTGAAACCTCAAGGGATCCAATGACTGCTCTTACAAGCAGCTGCTAAGCAGAGAACACCAGGCAACATTTACCCCTTACCAAATGATTGCATTCATTTCCCACATTCTGCATGTTTCTGCACGTTTGTTTTAAAAACTGCAGTTTTCCAGTTCCAGACAAATTCTGATTACACCAGCCCATACCACTGGAGTAATGCCTACCGAAGGGAACACAAGACAGACTAGAGAAGGCACCTCCCAAGAGCTCCTCAAGCACAATCCAAATCATGCCCTGAACTCACACTGCAGGCTGCTGTCACCAAGCCGATACAAACCACTAACATGCCTTCACCCTAAGGGGCTGAGGCCCCTGCCCAAGCTCGGGCAGGTAATGACTGAATTTAGGTCAGCTGGATGTGGTCCTTAGGGCTGCTATTACTTTTTTTTTTTTTTTTTTTTTTTCCAGGGTAGATTGCCTGGAAAAAAAAAAAAAAAAAAAAAACTTTGGTGTGTAAAATTGGAAAGTGTGGGGGGGGGGGAGGATGGTGGAG